>CM037643.1:7543971-7716471 GCA_015227895.2 Colaptes auratus
ATGAGACTTAACTGTAGTTAGTGATCTGTCTCTGACTCAATTTGTAACTGGGAATCTGGTATCATCTACAATTTTGGAAATATCTACTGGTTTTGGTGCTGATGTGTCCAGTTCTGGGTCCCTCAGTTTAGGAAAGATGCTGAGTTGCTGGAATGTGTCCAGAGAAGGGCAACAGAGCTGAGGAGGGTTTGGAGCCTACGAGGGAGGCTGAAGAGCTGGGTTGCTTAGCCTGGAGAAGAGGAGGCTCAGGAGAGACCTTATTTGCTCTCTACAACTACCTGAAGGGAGGTTGTAGCCAGGTGGGGGTTGGTCTCTTCTGCCAGGCAACCAGCACCAGAACACAGGACCACAGTCTTGAGCTGTGCCAGGGAGGTTTAGGCTGGATTTAGGAAGAAATTCTTTCCCAGAAAGAGAGACTGGCCATTGGACTGGGCTGCCCAGGGTGGTGGTGGAGTCACCATCACTGGAGATGTTTAGGAGAGACTGGATGGGGTGCTTGGTGCCATGGTTTAGTTGATTAGATAGTGCTGGATGATAGGTTGGACTCATCTCAAGTCTTTTCCACCTGATTAATTCTATTCTATTCTCTTAAGCTAAGCTGGGGACCATATGAATACTGTAGTAATTATGCCTCCAGCTGGTGGTTTTAATAAAGGTGTAGCTGTAACAGTGAATGAGTCTCTAGAAGGGGGTGGTTTTTCTTTCTAGGGCACTGCAATTACTTTCAAGTACATTAACAGGACCATCTCGCCTTAACTGGTCATCCTGAGCAGCAGCATTTCGGGGCAAGGAGATTAAACAATTGATGTGCAATTGACCCAAGAGGGCTTATAATGTTGTGTGATTTCAGGAACCTCCACAATTAGTCCCTAGCATTCATTTAAACGGTGGAATATTAAGCACAACAATTCCAAGGTTAAAAGCAACGTTTCTTTCTATCTGACACGGTGGCATTTCTGAAAGCTATAATTGAGTTAATACAGCATTCATTAATAATAATGAAGCTTTTAGTGTTCATAGCTCCTTTATATTTATCTTCTTTGCATTTTTCACAGTACAGAACTGCTGTCAAGTTTCAGGGGTGTTCTACAGAAGTATAATTTCTTATAAAAATAGACCAAAAGAGTCACCTCTGAAGCAACTGTCAGGTGCAGTGAAGTGATCCATTTGATCACGCTCTTCAAAAGCCCCCTTTTTATGCATTTTAAGAGATTAAGAAGAAGGTCATACTAAATAGTGTGCTCAGTCACTGGTTCTTAACTCTTTTTAGCCTGCTTGTGAAAGTGGAAATGATCAACAGCCACCTCTGGCAGTGTATTCCTTGTACCTCACCAAATTCCAGGTCTAGAAACGGAGGTGTAGACATGGCACTTCTGGACATGGTTTAATGCCCATGGGGTGTTAGGTGGATCACAGAACAGCTTAGGTTGGAAGGGACCTTAGACATCATCTACTCCAACTTCCCCACCTTGGGCAGGGACACCTCTCACCTGGACTAGCTGCTCAGGCCCCCATCCGCCTGGCCTTGAGCACCCCCAGGGAGGAGACTCCACAGCCTCCCTGGGTAACCTATTTCCATAGCCTCACCATCCTGCTACTGAAGACACTTCTTCCTAAGATCCAGTCTACCCTACTCTTCCCTCAGCTTCAAACCATTCCCCCTTGTCCTGTTGCTAGACACCCTTATGAAAAATCCCTCTGCTGCAGCCTTCCTGTAGGATCCCTTCAGATATTGGAAGGCAGCTTTTAGGTCCCCCTGGATTCTCTCTTCTCTGGCTGCACAACTGCAGCTCCCTCAGTGTATCCTCACAGCAGAGCTGTTCCATTCCTGGGATCATCTTTGTGGCCCTGCTCTGGACTTGCAGAATACAGAATCAACCAGGTTGGAAAAGACCTTCAAGATCATTGAGTCCAACTTATCATCCAACACCATCTAATCAACTAAACCATGGCACCAAGTGCCTCATCCAGTCTCTTTTTAAACACTTCCAGTGATGGTGACTCCACCATCACTTACTCCATGACTCACTCCAACAGCTCTGTGTCCTTCTTATGCTGGGGACACCAGAGCTGGACATGGTATTCATAGTATCATAGTATCAGTCAGGGTTGGAAGGGACCACAAGATCATCTAGTTCCCAGCCCCCTGCCATGGGTAGGGACACCCTGCACTAGATCAGGCTGCCCAGAGCCTCATCCCCTGGGCTTAAACACCTTCCAGGGACGGGCCTCAACCACCTCCCTGGACAACCCATTCCAGGCTTCACCACTCTCATGGGGAAGAACTTCTTCCTCACATCTAGCATGAATCTCCCCACCTCCAGCTTCATTCCATTCCCCCTAGTCCTATCACTACCTGATATCCTGAGAATTCCCTCCCCAGCCTTCTTGTAGGCCCGAGGTGGGGGGTCCTCAGAAGAGCAGAGCAAAGGGGCAGAATCACCTCTCTTGCCCTGCCGGTTGGACTCAGTGATCTTAGGGGGTGGTTGGACTTGATGATCTTAGTGGTCTTATCCAACCAGAGCACTTCTGTGATTCCCTGAAATGCAATTTTACAATTACTCCTTCCAGTGAAGCAATTCCATGTCACTGGGCTGTGTGTCTCGCTGTCAGTGTCACAGCTGGTTAAGAAAGCGTGGGGTGGTTGGCGTCGTCGGGGCTTTTTTTTGTATTGCAGCTGACGTCTTTATTTATTTGCCTTGTAATTAGCCATGGAATATTTCTTCACTGGTTTGTGGTTCTGTTGTTGGTTTTTGTAGGCTGAACATGAGCCTGCAGTGTGCCCAGGCAGCCAGAAGGCCAATGGCATCCTGGCCTGCATCAGGACAGTGGGGCCAGCAGGAGCAGGGAGGTCATTCTGCCCCTGTACACTGCACTGGTTAGGCCACCACTTGAGTCCTGTGTCCAGTTCTGGGCCCCTCAGTTTAGAAAAGATGTTGAGTTGCTGGAATGTGTCAGGAGAAGGGCAATGAAGTTGGTGAGGGGTTTGGAAGACAAGGCCTATGAGGAGAGGCTGAGGGAGCTGGGGTTGCTTAGCCTGGAGAAGAGGAGACTGAGAGGTTGCTCTCTACAACTACCTGAAGGGAGGTTGTAGCCAGGCAGAGGTTGGTCTCTTCTCCAGCAGCCATTACCAGAACAAGAGGACACAGTCTCAGGCTGCACCAGGGCAGGTTTAGGCTGATGTTAGGAAGAAGTTCTATCCAGAGAGAGTGATTGCCCATTGGAATGGTCTGCCTGTGGAGGTGGTGGAGTCACCTTAATTGGAGGTGTTCAGGAAGAGGCTTGATGGGGTGCTTGGTGCCACAGTTTAGTTGTTTAGGTGGGTTGTATCGTATCATATCGTATCGTATCGTATTGTATTGTATTGTATTGTATTGTATTGGATTGTATTGTATTGTATTTAGGTGGGTTGGACGCGATGATCTTGAAGGTCTCTTCCAACCTGGTGGTGTATTGTATTGTATTGTATTGTATTGTATTGTATTGTACTGTATTGTTTTTTGCAGGGGAGCAAGCAGCTGCTGAACAACTACCCTGTCTACATCACTAGTAAACAGTGGGATGAGGCTGTAAATTCTTCCAAGAAAGACGGACGGCGGCTCCTTCGCTATCTCATCAGATTTGTTTTCACAACCGATGAGCTTAAGTACTCATGCGGCCTTGGGAAAAGGAAAAGGTCAGTGCAGTCAGGAGAGACAGGTCCTGAAAGACGTCCTCTGGATCCAGTAAAAGTAACATGTCTCAGAGGTACTGCATCTTTTCGCTCAGTGTCCACCATATGTGATCTCATTTCACCACATTGGCTCTGGCTCTGTAGAAGCGGTTGGCTGACAGTTTTCAGAACTAGGAGGGGTTGCACAGGCAGGTGACAAGCAGCCAGAAACCCTCCTCTTGGGGTTTTTTGTTTGTTTGTTTGTTTGTTTTTATACATACATACAAACATACCTGTATGTATGTATGTATTCTATATGTGTTGGGGGGGGAGAGGGGGAAACAAGGTTGCTGATTTTAAGAGAGGAGACAAATTGCAAGGGCACATGACACTAATGAAACAGCAAAGAAGGGAAATCAGGCCTGATTACACCCTCCTACAATAATTCACAGCTGATAAACAGCAAAATTCACCAAAAGAACAGTGATAGCCTCATGTGAGGTAAGCATTTGGCACTCAAGGCCACGTGCATCGTTGGAGTTAAATGCTAACCCTAGTTTCAGAATAGGTTTGACCATTCTGAACATCTACAGGTTAGCTACAGACAAAGGGTATACAGATGTCAAGGGTTTAACTCCCTTTTTTTGCAGTACTGCTGCAACTTTGACTGAAAAAGCATTGAGGTACAACTTTTAGCCTGAAAAGGAGGAGGAGTTTTTGCAAGCATATCACAGTGCCAGACAGTGAAGGTATTGGACAGTATGGAAAAAGGGTCCAGACTGAGAATTATTGTCTGCTGTGACAGTTGATACTGAAATTGCTCCAAAGTACTGGGCATTCATCATGAAAAGGACTTTATAAAGCCCAATTAAAGCAGGATTCTAGTATCAGCACCTGCATTTTAGAAATGCATATAAGTTCTTAACTGCAGTCCTAGTTAGCTTTATAGTATTTCTGTGAGCTTTTACAGGAAATTTTGGTTGAACTCACTTCAAGAATATTTTACTCATCAATGCAGTGTGAAAAGCTGTATTTTAGTCAGTCAGTGATAAAAATACCTTTAGGCATCCAGTGGAGTCCAGAGTGGTTTTATCCATCAGACAGAGCCTCCTCACATCTGGGGTAGAAGAATCCAACAAGGCCAAGTAGATAAGACTTGTAGCTGGGGGTACATTGATGTAAACAGGTAATGAGCTCAGATTTTACATACAGCCAAAGAGGTAGGCAAAGAGATTCCTTTTTTTTTTCTGCTACATGATACTTTACCAGAGCTTAAACTTTATCAGAGCTTAATAGAAGGGCAAGTCCATTGCACACCATGCTGCACAGAGGTCTGGAGGGAGACTCAGGGTCTCAGAAGTTCTCCTGGAAACTGAAGGCAAACAGAAGTGCATTCACTACTTTCTGAATGACTTTGAATTTCACCTAATAATTTATATGCCAGCAGAGTGTCAATACCCTTTTCTTCCCCTTTCTTCCCCCTGCCTCCCACCAAGATTAACATTACTCCACCTTGTAGATGGACTTATGCTCATGGCCACTCACCTTTCTGGGGTGCTGGGCACACAGAATTTGTGGAACTCTCCTTGGGAAAAAAGAGAAAGGCAAATTTCCCTAATTTCAGAAGCCTGAAGAGGAAGTCAAACATTCAGTATCTAAGGACCAGTTAAGGAAACAAGCAGACAGCTCTCCCTTTGGGCTTTTGTGTGGGGGTGACCTGACAGCTTCCTCTGGTGCCAAGGCTGGCCACCGGCTCCTACCTCTTTGCAAGCCAAGGTAACCGAGCATCTGACTAATTCCCAGCATGTCCAATTCTGCCTCCCCACCACAGCAGGGAGTACAAACTGCACTCAGGGTAGTTTAAACATCTGTAAATGCTGTTAATAATATTCTTGCAACTGCCTGACCTCCAGAACCAGCTTTAAAAACCGCCTCCAGCGTCACTGCTTTGTGTGGCAACCATTTCTCTGAGAGAAACACCAGTTTGTGGAGCCCCACCTGCACGTAACTAGGTAGGAATCACTGCTGCCTGTGTGGATTTCTAGGGAAATGAATTTGAAACCAGGACAGCTATCACTTTTGCAGACAGGCTGCTGCAGGAGCTGTGCAAAAAGCACGTCCTAATTGTCCAAGAGATGAGATAGCTGGCAGGCAGGGGGAACTCCTGTAAAAGCACAGCGTTCCCTGGACTCGGGATGTGGTGACAGTAATGAAGTTACCTGATGCCACTTAACGGTGCTGCTGGCTTGTCAACAGCAGAAAAATGGAATTTAAAAAGATCCTGGGACACACAATACTGCATGAGGGAATAACTAATGTCACAGAATAAATAAGCAGCTCAGCTTCCACACGAGGTACAGTGCCTCCCATAAATCTGACAAGGTGCCCTCCCGTTTAAAATCCTGTTTGGATGTTTCAAAGCCCACGTGCACCTATTCGAGCTATGCCTAGCAGTTTGCAGCTCCAGAATTGGTAAAGCACCTTCTGCAAGTTTAGCAGATTGCATGGCAAAGAATCTATAAAAAAGAGAATTACAAGAAGTGTAATCATCACATACAAATAGCTGTAGGTGGAAGCAGCAGCTTCTTAAAGAGCCACATTACGCTGCCGTTACGATTCGTTTTCTCTGGCATAGAAAAAATCCCTTGCAGGGCTTCCCAATTAGCCCTCTGGTCTCATTTAGCTATTTTAAGGCCAATTTTAGACTCTGAAAAAGAGATGTCATATTCAGGAAGATGGAAAGAGCAGGACTTAAAATGATAGATACTCCAAAAGCAGACAGGAGCACCGACCTGAACCCAGGGTGGTGACGTTTTCGAGCAGGCTGTGGGCTGCCTGCTGCAGCCTGCAGGCGTTGAAGCAGCCAGCAGAGGGAGGTCACAAAGAGCCACGAGAGTCATCACCTGGAGGTACAAAAGCACAACAGGTTTCAAAGGAAGTGCAGCAGGGCTCCTGTTAACTTTCACAGGTACTGCCTACACTGAACCACAGCCTTCCCTTCAGACCGGCCCCTTTGTGTTTCCACAAGAAGGGCTTTTCTCTCCAGGTCCCACACTTGACACCAGTAGCTGAGGTACGACAGCAAACACTGCATGTGGAGAAACACACACTTGTGCAGAAGTAAAGCAGGTCCAAGTGGCATTATCATGGCATCCCCCATCAGGCTTAACTTCTGCTTCAGCAGAGCAGTAATGCCCCCCTCCCCCTGCCCCCTCCCCCCTGCCGCCCCCTTTCTTATTTCCCCTGAGCTTTCTGCCAGCTGGGCGGTGAGGGGTGCTGCACAGGAGAGTTGTTTTCTACCCTTGCCTGTTCTCCTGCAGAGTTCATTAGGATGCACTGTACTTCCAACCCGGACTGGTGGATGCCCTCTGAAGAGCAGATCAACAAGGTGTTCAGCGACGCCGTGGGGCACGCTCGCCAGGGCCGCGCCGTGGGGACTTTCCTTCACAACGGCAACTCCTACTACGAGGGGACTGACCAGCCGCTCACAGGATGAGGTCTTCAACAGAGGTATGCAAGATGGATCTGGGATGATGGCAGTGAGAAGAGCCTCGTCTACAACAGTAGCAGCCACTTAACTTAGGAGAGACTGTTTGTTAACATACTTCGCCCTGCTGTCGTTTTTAAGAGTCCAAAGCATGTCTGAACACATCCTGCAGGCATTTCAGCTTCTCCATCCTACCGTGTCCCAGTTAACAGGAAGAAATCCCATCTCCAGACCTGCTGTATGGGACTTCTCAGTGCCTATTATTTGCAAATCCTTCATTGCAAGCTCCCTTCAAAGGGGAATTGCAGTTCATTTCACCTAGCTCTAGAGGAAAGGTCATTAATAAAAACAACAACAGCCAAGCAAACCACAAAAATGTGAAATGAAACAGCAGCTACTCTCTCATCTGCCTGCTGGTAACAAGCCCAGGTCTGGACTCAGAACAGCTGGGTACTCTTTGCTTTCCCTGAGCAGGAGACATAAGAGCAAATCTGCAGGCTTATAACAAACAGGGAAGTGGTCTCCCATTTCCTCACAGAAAATAACATAAATGCTACCTTAAAACACTCCACAAGATGAAAAATTCGGGACTTCCTTTAGCCAACTCTGCCAGGAAATTAAGCTTCCCAGGTAGAACAGCAGTGCTCATCAGCAGCAGCAGCCTTCAAAGAGCCAGAGCAACAACAGGCACTTCTAATAGATAAAAATTGCTTTGTGTATCAGATAGACACAGTATTTATCTAGATTTCTAGGGGATTAGAGTTGATCATGACAGTTTTCATTAAAAGAAGATGGAGAAAAACAAATTGCCATTTCAGGAGATAGGTTTTGCTTTGCCTGTTCCTATTCTGCAGCCATATTATGTAGCTTTAGAGGCTTCAAATTGCCTTTTCCTGGCTTTGCTTTCATTTGTGTTTTATATCCATTCCTTGAAATAGATGAGGCAATGTGCTGCTCTTTAACAGTCAGATGCTCCTGCTGCATTCAGGAAGGGGGGGGTAAGAAGAGCCTACTTTACCTTCTGTTGTAAGGAAGCACAAGGTCCAGGCTAAAGAGCTGTAAGAAAAAGAGTTGTGCTAGAGCAGAATTGACAATGACACATGACAGTGGAAGCAGCTACCTACTTAAAAAAAAATCAGTCCACTGAAAACCTTGAATTTTAAAGTCTTAGAAGTCCATTGTCCTCTCAAATTGATGCACTCCAGAAATATGCAATGCCAAAGAAACGATGCCCTTTCCTTCCCATGTCAGGTGTTTCCATCTTCTTGCCCTTGTCTGCTCACTCAGCCAGTTCTGGCATCCTTCACAGCCTGAACCAGCTCTCCCGAGGCACTGTTTCCCCACTGTCAGGTACAGGGAACTGGTTTTTGGAAAGAAAGTTCACTTTGCTTTCAACCATCCTTAGTGCTACCTCATCAGCGTTGACTCTCCTGAAGGCTTCTCTCACATTCCCCAGCTTTCCTAACCACCATGTACAAGCCACAAGAAGGTACTAATCACTCCTTTCCCCTTCTCCTCTCCTCCCTGACCTGCAGGAGGCACCCAGTCCCTTCCTCAAAGATCAGGAGGATCCTCTGGGGTGAAGCACTCTCAGCTCTGGCCTGACCACAGCTAGAGGACCGAGGCATCCCTCAAAGATCAGGAAGGATCCTCTGGGGTGAAGCACTCCTCTAGCTCTGGCCTGACCACAGCTGGAGGACCGAGGCAGTCCCTCAAAGATCAGGAAGGGTCCTCTGGGGTGAAGCACTCCTCTAGCTCTGGCCTGACCACAGCTGGAGGACCGAGGCAGTCCCTCAAAGATCAGGAAGGATCCTCTGGGGTGAAGCACTCCTCTAGCTCTGGCCTGACCACAACTAGAGGACCAATGCAGTCCCTCAAAGCTCAGCTCACCCACATCAGTCGTCTGTTCCCACCATCTGCCTCTCTGCCTGCAGCTGTGACCAGTCTCTCACAACCAGCATGTGACTGGTTGGATGTGGACTCCCCCATCACCACCATAAGCAGGACCTCACTCAGCCAGGATATGCTTTAGGCCCTTAAACATCCAGTTTCCTCTCAATTCATTTTAATTGTGATGTGGTTTTTCAAAGGAGGTCAAAAGGCACTCACTTGCCCCCAGAAATTTCTTTTCTAAGAGTGAATTAAGCAGTTTGGTCACACTGGACCTCAGCAGGCCAAAGGGTTTGGGGACAGCATCCCTCATTACAGGCAGGAGCAGTCAGTGTCGCGCGGTGGCCTCCGGAGGAGGAAACTTGCTGTATAGAAATGTCACAGTACAGATAACCCTGTAGTAGCTCTTTCAGTGTTGAACTTCCCCTTTTTAAAGAAGAACTGTGCTAGAAGATGTTCCATTGCTCAGCTGGTGTTAAGTCTTGCTGGTCTGTGTTTAATGTGGTGGCACTTGCCAGAACCCCCTTGGTATAGCAACATGTCAGAACGTGCGAGTCAGCCTTGCCCTGTGAATTTGTCCGCGGCAGTCCGTGTCACGCTGTGTTCTTGTAAGCATTGTGATGGTTTCCTTTTCAAATGTTTTAATTGTTAGGAGGTTAAAAATAGGAACACTTCATTTATAGCAGTCACAGAATGGAATTACTGGGCTGGACAGACCTCTTCTCACTGAACAAGCTGAAGAGATTTTGCTGAGTTAACTAGTGAGCCTAGCTCGATGTGTGTAGTGTAAAAAGCGTAGCCAGCATCCTGGAACCACTCACAATCCTTCCCTCTCGTATCCCAAATGTACAGCTTCACCCTGAAAGCCACTTTGGCACTAGAAATGGCTTTTGCAGGTTTGCACCTTTCTTTACAAACACAAGTTTTGCCCTCAGTTGCTTGTGTGCACAGGCCAGTGACACGAGGCATAGTCACAGACAGGCATTACCAGACCCCAGCTCCTCTCTTTTTGTTCACATTTGGGTTTAAAACAATGGATTACAAGGACTTCCCTCAGCTGTCTTTGGTTCTGATTCCCACCATGACATCTTGACTCTGCATTTCCAGATTCCCAGCTCATCTCTTTTTTGTCCATATTTGGGTTTAAAATAATGGATTAGAAGGACTTTGCTCAGCTGTCTTTGGTTCTGATTCCCACCACGACTTCTTGACTCTGCATTACCAGACCCCAGCTCACCTTTATTTGGGTTTAAAATAATGCTTTACAATAACTTCTTTCAGCTGTCTTTGGTTCTACTTCCCACCGTGACATCTTGATTCTGCATTTCCAGACTCAAGTTCATCCTTTTTTGTGCATATTTGGGTTTAAAAATAAGGTTTACAAGGACTTTTCTCAGCTGTCTTGGTTCTAATTCCCACCATGATTTTGTGACTCTGCATTTCCAGACCCCAGCTCATCTTTAGTTGGGTTTAAAATAACAGTTTACAAGGACTCCCCTCAGCTGTCTTTGGTTCTGATTCCCACCATGACTTCTTGACTCTGCATTTCCAGACCCAAGTTCATCCTTTTTTGTGCATATTTGGGTTTAAAAATAAGGTTTACTATGGCTTTTCTCAGCTGTCTTTGGTTCTAATTCTCACCATGACTTCTTGACTCTGCATTACCAGACCCCAGCTCACCTTTATTTGGGTTTAAAATAACAGTTTACAAGGACTTTTCTCAGTTGTCTTTGGTTCTGATTCCCACCATGACTTCTTCATCCTGCATTATCAGACCCCCAGCTCATCTTTATTTGGGTTTAAAATAACAGTTTACAAGGACTTCTCTCAGCTGTCTTTGGTTCTGATTCCCATCACAGCCACTTGGCTCACCCATTTCAGCTACAATAAGAAAACCCCAAACCTTTCAGCACAGCTTATTCCAATGAATTTGTTGATGAGGCATTAGAAATTCACACACATCCAAGTGTCTAAATACCTGCAAGATGTTAGGTGCAACGTTCTGGGAGCTGCACTAGATAGCACATGAAGCCCTTGCCGGGTGAGATGCTCATCTTTAAGCCGCTCATGCTTTTGTCAGGCGGCGCATCCCTCCCCAGCTCTGGCTGGAGCCAGCAGGCTTGCGACAGAAGGAAACTGCTATCTATCATGTCACTCCAGAAAGTCCCAGGAGGATAGAGAGATTCTTGTCTTATCCTTCCCCACTCTTTAATCTTACTGTCATTTATGTCTCTGCCTTCTCTCCAACTCGGTGTAGCAGCGCCGCACGCCCATCTGTGCCGACTTGCCTTCGCTAGGTTTTCTATGACAAATATTTGTGGAGAAACTGTGATCCAAATAAAAAAGGGGGGTGGAGGGGGAGGAGGAAAAAAAAACAAAGCAACAACAACAAAGGAAATAAAAACCCACCCCACCCCCCCTCAAAAAAAACATTAACCCTGATATTTTTATTGTTCTGGTGTAGTTAATTCTATGAATACTTTCTAATGATGATTGTACTGTGTAGAGTTAAGTACAGGTTAGGGATAGACCTTTACCATATATATTGTACTATAAATAAATAAATAAATGATGCTAATAATTGATGATGACAAAACAAACCCCAAGCATAGTGTACTATAGGCTAGTAAGGGTTTTGTGACTATTTCTATAGGATGTGTGAGTTGTTTTCTATGTGGCAACACACATTTCTTTGAAAGAATATAAAAGGTCCTAGAGAAATTTTTTAAGCAGTCAAATATTTTTTAAGTACAAAAGACATTTGTTACCTACAGTTTACTATTTCAGGTGTTACCCTTCTGATTTGAATATTGGTTTTATTACTGCATACCTCCCAAGTTTCATTTGTTCTGTTGCATAAAAATGCACAATAAAAGTTAGTCTCTGGTTAAACTGTCTCTTTCTCTTATTAGTCTCTCATTAACCTGCCTCTCCCTCTCTCTCTCTGGTTAGTCTCTGGTTAAACTCTTTCTCTTATTAGACTCTCATTAACCTGCCTCTCTCTCTCTCTGGTTAGTCTCTGGTTAACCTGTCTCTCTCACAGATTGCATTGGGTTGGAAGGGACCCTCAAAGGTCATCTTGTCCAACCCTCCTCACAGTGAGCAGGGACACCTCCAGCTGTATCAGGCTGCCCAGGGCCACACCAAGTCTGATCTTCAATGTTGGCAGGGATGGAGCCTCAACCACATCCCTGGGCAACCTGTTCCAGTGTTTTACTACTCTAATTGTAAAGAACTTCCTTCTGATGTCCAACCTAAATCTCCCCTGCTCCAGTTTAAAACCAATGCCTCTCATCCTGTCACTATAAGCCCTTCTAAACAGTCCTTCTCCAGCCTTCCTGTAGGTCCCCTTCAGATACTGTAATGTAGCTCTAAGGTCTCCCCAGAGCCTTCTCCTCTCCAGGCTGAACAGCCCCAATTCTTTCAGCCTGTCCTCATAGGAGAGGTGCTCCAACCCTCTGATCACATGTGGCTCTCCTCTGGACCCACTCTAGCAGGTCCATGTCTCTTGTGTTGGGGGCCCCAGCGCTGGACACAGCACTCCAGGTGAGCCAGAGCAGAACAGAGGGGCAGAATCACCTCTCTGTGGTAAGTCTCTGGTTAACTTGCTTCTCTCCCTCTGGTAAGTCCCTGGTTAACCTCTCTCTCTCTACAGACATTTTTGTGTCAGTCTGACAGCCATCACCACTGGTTCTCACTATAAATTATGTATTAAAACTTTTAGACTTAAGACTTATATAAAAGGCTAGAGGGTTGCATTTTGCATTAAATGCTTGTTTGGTAAGCAGCACCAGCAAGCACAGTGAAAGATTATGAAGAATCCAAGCATCAATGTAACAGAAATCACTTCAGCTCCAAAATGCAACACATCTATTTATGCTCTGCTTAGATAGAAAGTCTGCTCAGAGAGAAGTTCCCATCTGCAATCTTAAGACCTGGATTTTCAAGCAGTGACGTGTAAATCCCGTTTTGATTCCAAATTCAGTGGTGGCTGAATGTCTGCTCTTCTCTGAAATGCTTTGGAAAATCCTGACTCCAAATAATTTGTAGAGGAATTATGGTGACAGACGTTCACAATGACAAACTCCTCCTGCTGGGCTGCAGAGCAAGACAGGCCCTGACCACGAGCTGGTGTCACCCATCAGAAACAGGTGCCAGGTATTTCCATCGTGAAACAATGCCTTTGGGGGCCTGCAGTGTCGCAGGATTGGGGGTGGGCAGGTATCCTCTAAATCACAGAATGGTAGGGGGTTAGGATCATAGAATCTCAGAATCAGTCAGGGTTGGAAGGGACCACAAGGATCAGCTAGTTCCAACCCCCCTGCCATGGGCAGGGACACCCCACACTAGATCAGGCTGGCCAGAGCCTCATCCAGCCTGGGCTTAAACACCTCCAGGGACGGGGCCTCAACCACCTCCCTGGACAACCCATTCCAGGGCTTCACCACTCTCATGGGGAAGAACTTCCTCCTCACATCCAGCCTGAATCTCCCCACCTCCAGCTTCATTCCATTCCCCCTAGTCCTATCACTACCTGATAACCCTTGTTTGATGGTTGATGTAACTATAGGAGCTCCTCTTGTTATTTTTTGCATCCCTTGCCAGCTTCAGTTCTTGCTCTGCCTTTGCCTTCCTGACCTCACCTCTATACCACAGGCAGTGTTCTTATACTCATCCCAGGTTACCTGTCCCTGCTTCCACTGTCTGTGCAGTTCCCTCTTGCTCTGTATTTTCATAGAATAGAATAGAATAGAATAGAATAGAATAGAATAGAATAGAATAGAATAGAATAGAATAGAATAGAATAGACCAGGTTGGAAAAGCTCTTTGAGGTCATCAAGTCCAACCTATCACCCAACACCATCTAATCAACTAAACCATGGCACTAAGTGCCTCATCCAATCTCTTCTTAAACACCTCCAGTGATGGTGACCCCACCACCTCCCTGGGCAGCCCAGTCAACCAGGTTGGAAAAGACCTCAGAGATCATCAAGTCCAACCTATCACCTAATACCTAACACCTCCTGCCTAACTAAACCATGGCTCCAAGGGCCACATCCAATCCTTTTCTGAACACCTCCAGTGATGGTGACTCCACCACCTCCCTGGGCAGCACATTCCAATGGCCAATAACTCTTTCTGTGAAGAACTTTCTCCTCACCTCCATCTTCCCCTGGCACAGCCTGAGACTGTGTCCTCTTGTTCTGGTGCTGGTTACCTGGGAGAAGAGACCAATCCCCACCTGGCTACAACCTCCTTTTAGGAAGCTGTAGAGAGCTATAAGGTCTCCACTGAGCCTCCTCTTCTCCAGGCTAAACAACCCCAGCTCCCTCAGCCTCTCCTCATAGGGTTCAGCAGGTCTCAGTTCAGCCATGCCAGCCTCTTCCCTCCTCCAAAGGCTCTTCAACATCTGAAGTATAAAAGCAACTTCTTCTGCAGCTGTGTGGTAGGAAGCGAACAAACACAAACCCCAACAACAAAACCCCCCACCCAAATCACCAGCAGATTAATTACCTGTGTCAAGACACACACACAAAAAACTCTGACAGAAACTTAGAGAACAGTGTTGGGAAAAATCCACACCCCCTTTTGTTCTTAAAAAACCCACTTGCAGCTCTCCCACTCCCCTGGCAGCTGTAATTGCCACAGCCAAGGCAGCCTTTGTAGACAAATGAAAAGAAGCAGGTTTGCTAATGACTCAAAAGTAGTTTCTCATAAGAGAAGTTAGTATTAATTTAGTTTTCCCATTTAGGAACAGGGTCAGTAGCACAGCAGAAAAAGTCTAATTAAACCTTTCAAGAATGCCTTCTAGTAACGTGAGTGACCGACTCAACAGGAACAAAAAGTCTTCCT
This sequence comes from Colaptes auratus, assembly GCA_015227895.2. Classification (NCBI taxonomy): domain Eukaryota; kingdom Metazoa; phylum Chordata; class Aves; order Piciformes; family Picidae; genus Colaptes; species Colaptes auratus. The sequence continues at coordinate 7,558,854 of CM037643.1, forward strand.
GCAGAAGGATGTGAGCCTGGGAGAGCCAGCAGCTGAACTCATGATTGAACTGATGGCAACAGAGAACTTGTGTTTGTCCTGAAGGGTAAGTCAAACTGAGCTGTGAGCAGCAAGCTCAGGTTATGTTTCCCATCTACCTGGGCATCCCACCTCCCTGGGCAGCACATTCCAATGGCCAATCTCTCTTTCTATGAAGAACTTCCTTCTAACATCCAGCCTAAACCTCCCCTGGTGCAGCTTGAGACTGTGTCCTCTTGTTCTGGTGCTGGTTGCCTGGGAAAAGAGACCAACCCCCACCTGGCTACAACCTCCTTTCAGGGAGTTGTGGACAGCAATAAGGTCTCCATTGAGCCTCCCCTTCTCCAGGCTAAGCAACCCCAGCTCCCTGAGCCTCTCCTCACAGGGCTGTGCTCCAGACCCCTCCCCAGCTTTGTTGCCCTTCTGTGGACACCTTCCAGCAACTCAACATCTTTCCTAAACTGAGGGGCCCAGAACTGGACACAGGACTCAAGGTGTGGCCTAACCAGTGCTGAGTATAGGGCAGAATAACTTCCCTGCTCCTGCTGGCCACACTGTTCCTGATGCAGGCCAGGATGCCATTGGCCTTCTTGGCTGCCTGGGCACACTGCTGGCTCATGTTCTGCCTACTATTGACCAGTATCCCCCAGTCCCTTTCTGCCTGCCCACTCTTCAGCCACTCTGACCCCAGCCTGTAGCACTGCCTGGGGTTGTCTAGAGTACAGCAACATAGCTGTTCAGAGGTTTGGAGCACAGCTCTGTGAGGAGAGGCTAAGGGTTGTTCAGCCTGGAAAAGAGGAGGCTCAGAGGAGACTTGATTGCTCTCTACAACTACCTGAAGGGAGGTTGTAGCCAGGCAGGGGTTGGTCTCTTCTCCCAGGCAACCAGCACCAGAACAAGAGGACACAGTCTCAGGCTGTGCCAGGGGAGGTTTAGGCTGGATGTTAGGAAGAAGTTCTTCCCAGAAAGAAAGATTGGCCATTGGAATGTGCTGCCCAGGAAGTCACCATCCCTGGAGGTGTTTGAAAAGAGACTGGATGAGGCACTGGATGAGGCACTTGGTGCCATGGTTTAGTTGATTAGGTGGTGTTGGGTGATAAGTTGGACTTGATGACCTCAAAGGTCTTTTGCAACCTGGTTAATTCTGTATTCTGTAATTCTAAGGCAAGACTAACCTCCAAGAAAAAATGAAATTAACATCTTCATAAGGCCACCAAATGCTAACCAGGACCTCACTGCACATCTTCCCCAGTGATCCAAAGTGTCCAACTGTGTACCAAGAAGAGGGAGCTCTTGGAACACAGACTTCAGATTAAGTCCCCTCCACCTCAAATCCTTTTGAAACACCTGGAGATTGCTTTGTCAGAGGAGTTGGAATCAGTGACCTTCAGAAGCCCCTTGGGGAGCTGGACTCAATGACCTTAGAGGTCCCTTCCAACCTTTAAGTTCTATTGTTCTATAAAGCAATACACTGAAGGTCAAAACCAAGGAAATCGCTGCAAGGCAGCCAAGAAGGCCAATGGCATCCTGGCCTGCATCAGGAACAGTGTGGCCAGCAGGAGCAGGGAGGTCATTCTGCCCCTGTACACTGCACTGGTTAGGCCACACCTTGAGTCCTGTGTCCAGTTCTGGGCCCCTCAGGAAGGAGGTTGACTTGCTGGAACGTGTCCAAGAAGGGCAACAAAGTTGGTGAGGGGTTTGGAACACAAGCCCTATGAGGAGAGGCTGAGGGAGCTGGGGTTGCTTAGCCTGGAGAAGAGGACACTCAGGGGTGACCTTATTGCTCTCTACAACTACCTGAAGGGTGACTGTAGCCAGGCAGAGGTTGGTCTCTTTTCCCAGGCAGGCAGCACCAGAACAAGAGGACACAGTCTCAGGCTCTGCCAGGGGAGGTTTAGACTGGATGTTAGGGCTGCCCATGGAGGTGGTGGAGTCACCTTCATTGGAGGTGTTCAGGAGGAGACTGGATGGGGTGCTTGGTGCCATGGTTTAGTTGTTCAGGTAGGTTGGATTGGTTGATAGGTTGGATGTGATGATCTTGAAGGTCTCTTCCAACCTGGTTTATTCTATTGTAAGGGGAAGGAGCAGAATGATTCAAAGTCCACAACCTTTGCACAGGCCTAGCTAAAAGTAGCAGTTGTGTCCTGTGCCAGGTTTAACCCAATTGCTTCAGAATGGCTCAACAAATGCCACAAAGGGCAGGTAAAAGATGTTGCAGATTCCAGGTTACATTATGTGAAAGGACAGAGCTCCCTCCCTCTTTCCAAGTGGGTGAGGCCATCTGCCTGGTTATTCAGACAGCCCAAAAGACAGTCTTAACATTTGTACTGGACCTCAGACAAGACCCTCAAGTCTGTCACTTTCAGTCAGTCTGTTCAGGCAGATTTTGTGCCATTTGGTTCATTAAAAACAAACAACCAACCAAGAAATCAAAACTAAACCCACCAAAGGGAAACTCTTGGCAGTGCTATCACCACCCACAAATAGTGTTGCTGCGTGTGGGAGAGGAGTCTGTGACACACAGCCTTTTGCAGCTGAACACCACACATCACTACCCAGTGCCCCTGCAAGAAAAGCCTTTCAGAAAGGCAGTCTTTGGACCATCAGATGAAACATCTTTAGGAGCTGGGACATATTCTGCCTATCCCAAATCATTCCTGAAACATGTTGCTTGACCACCTTATTTCTGATCTCTCTAATACCATACAATAACTCCCCTGTTTTTCAGGCTTCTCCACTTCATCACCATGCTGCTTGCATTTTTGTCTCTTCTTTCCAAGCATTAATGAGTTTTTAGCCCAATTAGAAGCAGCTCTTTCCACAGAGTCATAGAATTGTTAGGGTTGGAAGGGACACCCAAGGATCATCCAGTTCCACCCCCCCTGCTGTGGGCAGGGACACCTCACACTACAGCAGGCTGCCCAGAGCCACATCCAGCCTGGCCTTAAACCTCCAGGCATGAGGCTTCTACCACCTCCCTGGGCATCCTCTTCCAGTTTCTCACCACCCTCATGAGGAAGAACTTCTTCCTAACATCCATCTGAATCTACCCATTTCTAGTTTTGTTCCATTCCCCCCAGTCCTATCACTCCCTGACACCCTCAAAAGTCCCTCCCCAGCTTTCTTGTAGCCCCCTTCAGATACTGGAAGGCCACAATTAGGTCTCCTTGGAGCCTTCTCTTTTCCAGACTGAACAGCCCCAACTTCTTTCAGTCTGTCCTCACAGGAGAGGAGCTGCAGCCCTCTGCTCATCCTCGTGGCCCTGCTCTGGACATGTCCCAGCAACCAGACCGTATGCTAAATACTTTCTAAGTTAAAGTGAATGATAGCTTGGGGCAGTTTTGCTGGGATTGTTCAGCTACAGTTACTAGCATATGAGGGAACTGGGATGGTTCAGTGTGGAGAAGAGGCGGCTGAGGGGAGACATTCTTGCTCTCTACAACTCCCTGAAAGGAGGTTGCAGTGAGATGGGTGTTGGTCTCTTCTCCCTAGTAACAAGCGATGGAAGGAGAGGAAATGGCCTCAAGTTGCACCAGGGGACGTTTAGAGTGGATATTAGAAGAAGCTTCTTGACTGAAAGGGTTCTCAAACACTAGGATGGGCTCCCCAGGGAGGTGGTTAAATCCCCATGCATGGAGGTGTTTAAAAGCCACAGAGATGTGGTGCTAAGGGCCATGGTTTTAGCACCAGACTTGGTAGAGTTAATGGTTGGATTCAATGATCTTAAAGGTCTTTTCTAAACAAAATGATTCTATGACTCTATTATGTAAGTCCAATACATAATCCCAGGAAATTCTCCATACTCTTGACTGTACACAGCTAGGCAACCCACATGCCTTACTTTTTTCATGTCATTCTTCAAAGTGGATCAGGACTGGTAGCCCAAACTGGAGGCGGTGCCAGTGGTGCCTCTGAGCCAGGCAGAGGCAGCATAGGACAGACTGAGGGAGTTGGGGCTGTTCAGTCTGGAGAAGAAAAGGCTCCAAGGAGACCTTACTGTGGTCTTCCAGTATCTGAAGGGGGCCTACAAGAAAGCTGGGGAGGGACTTTTGAGGGTGTCAGGGAGTGATAGGACTGGGGGGAATGGAACAAAACTAGAAATGGGTAGATTCAGATTGGATGTTAGGAAGAAGTTGTTCCCCATGAGGGTGGTGAGAGAGTGGCACAGGTTGCCCAGGGAGGTGGTGGAAGCCTCATGCCTGGAGGTTTTGAAGGCCAGGCTGGATGTGGCTGTGAGCAACCTGATAAAATACCTTGTCCTGGGGAAGGAACTGCACTCTTTGGGAGTGGCAGGTGATGGGACGAAAGGCACCATTGCCAGTGGAGGGTGGCGTATCAAAACCCCCAGCCTGGCTCTCCTAGATGAGTGCCTGCTTCTGCACAGAACCTGTGCTGCCAGCATCACAGTGACTGGTACAAACAGATGGATTTAACCTTTGCTTTGCATCCACAAAATGCTCTTAGATGCATTTGGATTCAGAGACACAGCAAACCAACTGCCTCGTGCCAGTGTTGCTGCGTAGCTTTACAGCAGCTATGAAATGGCTTGAATGAAACAGAGCACAACCTTTGCCAGCTAGGTAACATTTTACTGAATAATTACAACTTCCAGACATCTTACAGCATGTACTGAATTCCAAGTGCAATTACAAGAAGAAAGAACATAGGCAGGGAAATATTTAAATGCCTACACCTCCCCAATCAAAAATTGCTTTCCCCCATACTAACATGAAGCAAAGCAAGGCAGAGAATGAAAAGAAGCCAATAAACCATAGGGTAAGGAGAGGAAATACATTAAAAGGCTGCATGGGGTGGGAAATGTATTTCAGACTGTTCCTTCAGAGTTCTACCACCACTGAAAATGCTGACAGCTGACTTTGGCAGTAGCCAAAATGCCTTCCATATGCTTTAGGTATTTTCAAATGCTTCCTCAAAGGTAGTTCTTTAGTATCTTTAATTTGAAGAGAAACTTACCCCCCCCCCCCCCAAAAAAAAATAATCCCTGTATATTACATCATTTATACAACCTTTTCCCCCTTGCTATCTTCAGATTTGAAAGAGCTGGGTTTAAAACTGGGGCCTTCAAAAGTGGGGCCTTCAAAATCAGAGCCTTTCAGATCTTTCAACCTCAGAAACTTTTCAATACAGTCTAAATTTAGGTTCAAAAGAAAAAAGTAAATCAAATGATCCTACACTGGGGAGCTGTATTCCACTATTTCCACTGAAGACACCTTCTCCATGCAACAGCACTTATGAACGCTGGCAACACTAAAATTTGACCAAGCTCATTGCTGGTAGAACCCTTAAAAAGCAACCAAGACCTTTTCTTTGCCTTGGTGGCTTTGATTTACTCAGGAAAAAACAAACAAACAAGCAAAAAGCCCACCAAACACCAGCCCCAACCACCAACCCCAACCACCAACCCCAAACCCCAACCACCAACCCCAACCACCAAACCCAAACTCTATTTCATTGGTGGCTTTGATTTACTCAGGAAAAAACAAACAAACAAACAAAAAACCCCACCAAACCCAACCCCAAACCAAACCCCAACATCAAACCCCACCACCAAACCCAACACCAAAACCCAACCACCAAACCCCAAAACCAAACTCCAAAACCAAACCCCACCAAACCCAAACCACAACCACCAAACCCAACCCCAAACACCAAAGCCACCACCAACCCAACCACCAACCCCACCACCAACCCAAACCCCACCACCAACACACCAAACCCAACCAACCACCAAACCCAACCCCAAACACCAAAACCCACCACCAAAACCAAACCACCAACCACACCATCCAACACCAAACCCAAACCTCAAACACCAAAACCAACCACCAAACCCAAACCACCAAACCCCAAAACCAACCCCCAACTACCAAACCCAAACCCCAATCACTAAAACCAAACACCCCAAACAATTAAAAGAAACACCCCCCCCAAAAAACCCAAAAGAAACCCAAACAAAAAAACAAAACCCCAAACCAAAACCCCAAACCCCAAACCAAGAAACAAACAAAAAACCCCAAACAAAGAACCAAAATACCAAACAAAAAAACCCAAACAAAACAAACAAACAAAAAAAACAGGGGGAAAAAAAAAACAAAACACAAAACCACAAAACCCAACCAACCAACACCCACCAAAACAAAGAGATTGTCCCCAAAAGGCTCATGTAATAGAGGCTAGAATAAGAGTTTCCTGTCCAGCTGCATCTGGGTGTGGTGTGTTTAGAAGTGCACATCCCTTGCACCTCACATTTGTCATGTTTTCTCTACCTCCTTTCCAGAACATGAGGATTTGACTAGGAATAGAATAGAATAGAATAGAATAGAATAGAATAGAATAGAATAGAATAGACCAGACCAGGTTGGAAGAGACCTTTAGGATCATCAAGTCCAACCCATCATCCAACACCACCTAATCAACTAAACCATGGCACCAAGCACCCCATCCAGTCTCCTCCTAAACACCTCCAATGATGGTGACTCCACCACCTCCCCGGGCAGCCCATTCCAATGGGCAATCACTCTCTCTATGAAGAACTTCTTCCTAACATCCAGTCTAAACCTCCCCTGGCACAGCTTGAGACTGTGTCCTCTTGTTCTGGTGCTGGCTGCCTGGGAGAAGAGACCAACCTCTGCCTGGCTACAACCTCCCTTCAGGTAGTTGTAGAGAGCAAGAAGGTCTGCCCTGAGCCTCCTCTTCTCCAGGCTAAGCAACCCCAGCTCCCTCAGCCTCACCTCACAGGGCTGTGCTCCAACCCCCTCAGCAACTTTGTTGCCCTTGCTTAGCCACAGGCATTTAAGCAACTTGAAAAATACAGACTAGCATCAGTCAGAGATTTCTGTTCGTTGCAGTATTTCTGCAGACCTTTGAACATCCCATCTGTTTAGGGCTTGTTTTTTTCCACCCCTAACACCTTTAGTGTGCTGCCTCAATCACTTCCTGGCTGAAAGAATCAATTCACTTTCTCTTCAATTCACTCTAGCTCCCGTTCCCACAACTAAAATCACTCACTCCCCCCTCACCAGACACATACTCCCCCACCCGAGCCCCAGGCTGAGATTCCACCATCGCCCTTAGCCAACAAGGTGGAAGTTTTCAGAGCTTTATACCTGCAAGACTGAATATAGGAAAGAGTTAAATGGAGGCACTGATTTTTCATTACAGGAAAAAAAAAGAGGAGTTCTTCCTGGGAGTGGGAGGGAGGAATCACCTATCTGAATATTCCTAAGAGAATGCCATGCCACACAGTTTTGTGTGTTCTGATCATTTCTTGCTGTTCTTTTCCCCCTCCCAACCATCACTTCTTATCCCTGGCCACGTTTTTCAGACTGTGCTCCTATTTTCCTGTTCCCAAGTACTCAAGACCTGAGGATTTTTTTTTCCCCTTGTCCTTTCTTACCACACACTTTGTGATAGTTTCTTTTCTTCTGCTTCAGCAAAGCCTGATTGACTGCAGTTTCTATGGCCCATACAACCATCTCGAGCTCCTGACACACTTCATCCTCCCTCAAAGAGCATGAATTCCAAGAACCTGACTGGTGTGCTTTTGAAAGCCTGGATTCCTATTTCTTTTATACAAGCAATAAACATGTGGTCTACTTTTGATCTTAATTATTTCTGTATCACCAACAAGAAAGGAAAAATTACTCATTTCAGCTAAGCAACTCCTCTGCAATAAGAGAAGAAGTCTTTCTGGTACCCCTTGACTTCTCATTTACATGGAGCAAGTAAACTGCAAGAGAGATGTTAGTTGTACCTCTCTATTCAGAGCTAACAATGAGAATAGAAGCAGCACAATACTTCAGCTAGGAGGTGGAAGGGGGAGGGGGGGGAAAGAAAAGCACATTGTCATTTTACATTCACTGCTGCAATGTAAGCCTTGAGGCATGCACAGAAGTTCAGGTTTTGTGCAGGAGTCAATATTAATCAATTGTTCTGTTTTACCAAGCCCAAATGCCTTAAGAGCACGTGACCATGAAATGAAATAGTTTTCTTTCAAATCTTAAACAATGTGCTGCTGTGGAGTCCTTTTGTGAGAAGCACATCTACATCAACTTTGGGGGGGGGGGGGGGTTGGGGAAAAAAAAAAGGGATTACTTAATTGTGGATTTTCAAAACCTGCCACACTCTCGGTACACAAAAGCCTAACAAAACCTCTTTGCAGGAAGCCTGCATTCAGTGCTCTCCTCATTAGCAGAGGTACTTCCATAATGCATCATTTCTTCTTGGCTACAGGGGGAAAAAAAAAGGGTAAGTCAGCTAAAATGATCCCAAAGTAAGGAGAACACAGACCTGCAATCAGTGCATTGTCTAGACAAAACATACTTCAGTCACACAAGCACAGAATCACAGGGGTTAGGAGGGACCTCTGGACCCTCTGCTAGAACAGCATCACCTACAACAGGCTGCACAAGACAGTGTCCAGGTAGGTTTTGAATGATTCCACTGAAGGAGACACCACAACCTTTCTGGGCAGCCTGTTTCAGTGCTCCACCGCCCTCAACATAAAGAAGTTCCTCCTCACGTTTAGATGGAAAGTCCTATGTTCAAGTTTGTGCCTATTACCTCTTGTCCTGTTACCCAAACCTCTTCCCTGTACTCCCCCCTTATCAAACTGAGGCCAGTAACAATCTTTCAATGAAAACCTGAGTCTCCAGATACAGCTAAAACCCAGCAACTGCCAGAATCAAAAGGCTCTGGCAGCTTTGGCTGACATGATTTGTAACATTCAAACCAGCAAATACTACTGTTACCTATCAATGAACATAGCAGTAGAAAATCCAGGGACCAAGAGTAGCCCTCCTACTGAAAACCTAAGATGCCATAGAATCATAGAATTGTTAGGGCTGGAAGGGACCTCAAGGATTATCTAGTTCCAACCCCCCTTCCATGGGCAGGGACACCTCACACTACAGCAGGTTGCTCACAGCCACATCCAGCCTGGCCTTCAAAACCTCCAGGGATGAGGCTTCCACCACCTCCCTGGGCATCCTCTTCCAGTGTCTCACCACCCTCATGGGGAAGAACTTCTTCCTAGTATCCAATCTGAATCCATCCATTTCTAGTTTTGTTCCATTCCCCCCAAGTCCTATCATTACCTGACACCCTAAAAAGTCCCTCCCCAGCTTTCTTAAGATACTGTAAGGCCACAATTAGGTCTCCTCAGAGCCTTCTCCTCTCCAGATAATTGCTTTCTCCTCTAGAAGTAAGAGTTGTTATAAAAATATTAAATATCTGAGTGTTCATTGAAGAAAAGAAGAGGCTAAAAAGCCTTCAGCCTGAGTCACTGAAGGTAAAGGATGCAACTTGTCCTTAAAATCATTGTATCTATTTTGCTGTTCCCCAAGTCCTTGCTGCTTCTAGACCAGAATGCAGAGCAAACAGCCCACTAAAATATTTACCACTATAGTATGTTTAATGAAAGCTTTAGAAAGGGGAGGGGGAGAGGAGGGGGGACACCACATCAAATCCTGAGTCTGTGCAGGAGACAATTTAGACTTGAGATCGGTTCACTGGGGGGAGAATCATCACTTCAGAATGTTATCTTTTATAGAAAACCAAATTCTGCAGGAAAACAAAGATGGGTAGTGCAGAGCCAGCTTTGACTTACAAACAGGAAGAGCACTCAGCATATTGGAACACTAAGAGAATTATCTTTTTTCCCCCAAAACATGGCAAATTCTGCCCCTGTACACTGCACTGGTTAGGCCACACCTAGAGTACTGTGTCCAGTTCTGGGCCCCTCAGTTTAGGAAGGAGGTTGTCTAGCTGGAACGTGTCCAGAGAAGGGCAACAAAGCTGGGGAGGGTTTTGGAACACAAGTCCTATGAGGAGAGGCTGAGGGAGCTGGGGTTGCTTAGCCTGGAGGAGACTCAGGGGTGACCTTATTGCTCTCTACAACTACCTGAGGGGAGATTGTAGCCAGGCAGAGTTTGATCTCTTCTCCCAGGCAGGCAGCAGCAGAACAAGAGGACACAGTCTCAGGCTGCACCAGGGGAGGTTTAGACTGGATGTTAGGAAGAAGTTCTATACAGAGAGAGTGATTGCCCATTGGAATGGGCTGCCCAAGGAGGTGGTGGAGTCACCATCATTGGAGGTATTCAGGAGGAGACTTGATGGGGTACTGGGTGCCATGATCTAGTTGTTTGGGTGGGTTGGATTGGTTGGTAGGTTGGACACGATGATCTTGAAGGTCTCTTCCAACCTGGATTTATTGTATTGTATGGTACATTGTGCAACACATCAGCAAACTTCTATGAAGCAGAGGGCAGCAGTGCTTTGAAGGACACAATCTGGAGAAGGAAAAAAAAACCACAACACAAAACCAGCAAGGGCCAGGCTAGGAAAAGTAAAGTTCTTTTAAAAGATTACATCTTAATTGGAAGGAGAAAAAAATGATTGAACAGTGCTGGGGCCCATCCTCTATAATCAGGGGGCTGAGGATGAGGGGATTGAGTCAGTCATCAGTAAACTTGCAGATGACACCAAATTGGGTGCAGGTGTTGATCTGTTAGAGGGTAGAAGGGCTCTCTAGAGGGACCTTGACTGGCTGGACAGATGGGCAGAGTCCAACGTGATGGCATTCAACAAGTCCAAGTGACAGGTGCTGCACTTTGATCACAACCACCCCATGCAGTGCTACAGGATGGGGACAGAGTGGCTGGAGAGCTGCCAAACAGAAAGGGACCTGGGGGTACTGATTGACAGCCAGCTGAACATGAGCCAGCAGTGTGCCCAGGTGGCCAAGAAGGACACAGTCCCAAGCTGTGCCAGGGGAAGTTTAGGCTCGAGGTGAACAGAAAGTTCTTCACAGAGAGAGTTGTTAGCCATTGGAATGTGCTGCCCAGGGTGGTGGTGGAGTCACCATCCCTGGAGGTGTTCAAGAGGGGACTGGATGTGGCACTTGGTGCCATGGTCCAGTAGGCATGAGGTGTTGGGTGTCAGGTTGGACTTGATGATCTTTGAGGTCTTTTCCAACCTTGATGATTCTATGATTCTAAAACTCCTGGAATATAACTTTGCTGAATCCTCACTCCTTCAAGTCGATCCAAAACAAGCATCATGTAACTGCATTCGTGATAAATCCACTCCTCCACACTTCCAAGTTGTTTTAATTCAGAGGATTCTATCATGTGAATGTATCAGCTAAACTTCCCCCCACCCACCACCCAGAAAAAAACACTGAAACAAAAGTAAACTAAATACTGGACCCACAGCACCTCAAGTTTTAAGGGGAGAAAAAAAGAAGCAGTAAAACTTTCCAAACTGTTCAAACTGTGATAGGTATTCAAAGGGAACAGCTTGGAATCGCTTTTCATTTCCAGCCTGGGAAGAGGGAGAGGAGAGGAGAGGAATAGGAATGGGAAGAGGGAGAGGAGAGGAATAGGAATGGGAAGAGGGAGAGGAGAGGAATAGGAATGGGAAGAGGGAGAGGAGAGGAATAGGAATGGGAAGAGGAGAGGAGAGGAATAGGAATGGGAAGAGGGAGAGGAGAGGAATGGAATGGGAAGAGGGAGAGGAGAGGAATAGGAATGGGAAGAGGGAGAGGAGAGGAATAGGAATGGGAAGAGGGAGAGGAGAGGAATAGGAAGGGAAGAGAGAGGAAGGGATAGGAATGGGAAGAGGGAGAGGAGAGGAATAGGAATGGGAAGAGGAAGAGGAGAGGAATAGGAATGGGAAGAGGAAGAGGAGAGGAATAGGAATGGGAAGAGGAAGAGGAGAGGAATAGGAATGGGAAGAGGAAGAGGAGAGGAATAGGAATGGGAAGAGGAATACAACAGACCAGGTTGGAAGAGACCCTCAAGATCATCGTGTCCAACCCATCCATCACCCAACACCATCTAATCAACTCAACCATGGCACAACGAAGCAGTATTTTGATCCAGCTGCAAGCCATGTAAGCTTACAAGGTGCTGCCCAAACCAGTCTGCCTCCCTGCCTGCCTTTGGGTGATGCATCACCAGCCAGCTTGTTTTTAAAATTGGAACTGAGTCCCCAGACTGTGTACCCAAAACCACTCAAAAGTTCTAGCTTCTTCAATGTACCCTCCTGTGATGCTAGTATCAATAATGTAGGTGGGGGGCAAGGATCTGAATCTTGTCCTGGAAGACAAACGAAAGGTGTGTGGATGATTGTGCTTCTGACTGAGGTAAGGAAATGACAACTCGTATGAATTACACATTTGATGAAGAAGAAAACATTTTTACAGGCTTCTGGAGCAGATGTCCTGGAAGAATATAAACTCAGGGTTCCTCTTGAGACATGGGAACACTTTGGTGTTGAGGTAACACTTACTAACCTCTCAGTGGAGTTCCTGCCCTGCAAAGTGCATGTTAACACTGCTCATTCATCAGGAACTCCAGCAAACAAACCCCTTCGATCACAGTGGCTGTCTCCACTAACCTCCCCAGTAAGAACACTCTCCCAGTTTTACTTCTCTCCAGGTTTATAAGATTTCTGGAATAATGGGCTTGTTAAAGTGTTTATTCAAATTCAAAATCCATATACATGTCCTAAGAAGGAGGGAAAAGGTTAAGCAAAAGCAGATTCCAGTGCTCTGAAGAAGACTAACAGCAGAGATGAGATGAAGTTTACATGGAACGGAGAGATGAAAGGTGAATGACTTATGTGCTAAAATATGTCTTATTTACTTGGTACAGTGCACTTCCAAATTACCTGTAAACTGCATTTCAAATCATCAAGCTTAAACACACCAGCTCTAGAAGAAAAAGCAGCTGAAGTAAGCCTTCTCTTGGCTTAGCCATACTAAGCTAATGTGCTATGAAGAAGCCACCAGCAAATAGGGATGATGGACAAGGGTGGGAGAAGAGGCCTCTTCAGTACAACTGCTGTATGTGAAGTCCCAGCTGTAACTAAACTCTGGAATGTCTTTCTACTTAAAGTGACCACCACAGTCACAGAATGCTATGGGTTGGAAAGGACCTCTAGAGGTCATCCAGTCCACCCACCCCCCCCCCCCCACAGACAAGTCAGCAGGGACATCCCCAACTAGATCAGGTTCCTGAGAAGCTCATCAAGTCTGACCTTGAACATCTCCAGGAATGGGGCCTTCACCACCTCCCTGGTCAACCTGTTCCAGTGTTCCACCACCCTCAGAGTAAAGAGCTTCTTCTTTCTATCCAATCTAAATGTACCCTGCCCTAGAATAAAACTACTGCCCCTTGTCCTATTGCTACAGACCTTTGTAAATAGCCTCTCCCCAGCTTTCTTGTAAGCCCCCCTCAGGTACTGGAAGGCCACTAGGTCTCCCTGGAGCCTTCTCTTCTCCAGGCTGAACAACCCCAACTCTCTCTCTGTCTTCGTGGAGAGGTGCTCCAGCTCTCTGACCACTTTTGTGGCCCTCCTCTGGACTGCCTCTGTCAGGTCCATCTCCTTCTTGTGCTGAGGACCCAAAGTGCTTTGCTGCTGTCAGAAGGCATACTCTTGTCAAAACCTCACTGGTTAAGTGACACTGCATATGAAAAAAAAAAAAGAACAACATCCTAAAAAGTTTTCAGTGACATCTAAGGACACCCTGGTCTCCACAACTGTTCTGGGCTGCAATGCTAAGGATTTCATTTTAAACTGATTTTTGAGGACTTGCATTTCAGATCAGCAGCTCTTCTTCAGCAAGCCAGTGCCTATTCAACAGCTGAGTCACTAGGAGAGTCTGAGGAACACCTCTCACCCGTGAGCAGTTCTCATTTCACTGGAATGTGTTAAAGTGCAATTATTTCACCTCTCTCTCAACCTGCATGATCAGTACTCGTGGCATTATTAACAAAGCCTGGGTCTCAAAGAATCTGGTGCAACCTGGGTGGCCTGTTGCAGAAAGCCTCGAGGCTGATTATGTGCAGGGCCAGAACTGCACATTTCAAAGTCAAAAACCTCTAAGCACGTGTCTTAGGATTGCTGAAGAGCACTAAGAGAATGACTTTACTTTCCCAAGCAAGTAAGGTCAATTCCTAACTAAAACACAAAGTGAGCAGATTAGAATTCAGGCAACAGATAATGTCTAAAGGTAAATAAATTAAAAATACAATGTATCCATTGGTTTAATTATAAATAGTTCTATTACATCTTTTACTGTGGAAACTTCCAACTACATCTCTTTTACCTTCTAGCAAAGACCATAGCTGACCATACAGCCTATTAGAGGTATAAAAAGCCAAAAATCCCAGGGAACTTTTTAATAAGCACTAACATAAATTATCTCTCAGATTACATCTGAAGATACTTACAATTAGGAGAATGAGTGTCAAAGTAAGAAGTTGGGGGGGGAAAGAAAGAACAAAATTTAAACAGAGGAAGCTCACTGAAATCTCTACACAGTAAAGTCTTCACAGAAATTGAACTCTGGCTAACCACATACAGCTGACTCCACTGAAGAGGGAAAATAAACCAGAACAAAACAGTTGGTAATCACAAGGGTGGCAAAAAGCAGGTTTCCAGGTACTTGAGAGAAGGCCAGTGCCCATCTGAAAGAATTTCTCATAGAAAAGAAAAACTGTGAAACAATCACACAGCAGAAACATTACAATTAGTTTAAGGTTGGCAGGTTCCACTGGAACAAACTCTTCCTAGCTAATCTCAAGATCTCCCAAGAACCTTTAATGATATCTTGAAAGAAACTAAAGAAGTGCAAACTGACTGCAAAGGGACACAAATGGAAGAAGGATGGAAAAAAAACCCCAAACAATCCATAACAACTAAGTGTGGTTTCTATTTTCAGGCAGCTCTATTTGCCTAACCAAGCCTCAAGTCTTAAGTTCTGAATTGCAGTAAATACGCTCAGGCAGAACTCTCCTGTGGGATTTCAGCCCAGCAGCTTTTCAAAGCTGATTTCTGTCTGTGAGTCTAAGTCCTCCTCCAGTACCAGCAGCAGTGCTAACAGTCCAGGAAGCCTACAGCAAGAGTAAGCGAGGTATGGTGCTGAGGTCACTGCAATCTCAGAAGCTTTTCAGCCCTTGACATGACTTCTTTCCAACCTGAAGACTCCCTCTGCCATCTCTAGAGGATCTCCAAATCCACGTGACGGACATCAGGATTTCGTTGCTGGAATGAAAGTTAGAGAAAAGAAACATTTGGATTGAAAATGTTTTAAGGTTTTTGCACAGAGATATCTAAATAATGTCTTTGAGGCATCATGCTGGCAACTGGGTCACAAATTCCCCTTTTCTGGTAGCACAGGGACTGCTTTAAAATGAGGAACGGCTCCAAACAACATGGACTGCACCGCAGGGGTTTTTTGAAGGCTGTCATCATTTTATCTGGCAAGTATTTTTCAAGCTCACAGATAAATCAGTTCTTATGCTATAGAACAGAATAGCAATAGAATAGGAATAGACCAGACCAGGTTGGAAAAGACCTTTGAGATCATCGTGTCCAACCTTTCACCCAATACCATCTAATCAACTAAACCATGGCACCAAGCACCCCAGCCAGTCTCTTCCTAAACACCTCCAGTGATGGTGACTCCACCACCTCCCTGGGCAGCACATTCCAATGGCCAATCTCTCTTTCTGGGAAGAACTTCTTCCTAACATCCAGCCCAAACTTCCCCTGGTGCAGCTTCAGACTGTGTCCTCTTGTTCTGGTGCTGGTTGCCTGGGAGTAGAGACAAACCCCCACCTTGCTACAACCTCCCTTCAGCAAGACAGCAAGAAGGTCTCCCCTGAGCCTCCTCTTCTCCAGGCTAAGCAACCCCAGCTCCCTCAGCCTCTCCTCACAGGGCTGTGCTCCAAGCCCCTCCCCAGCCTTGTTGCCCTTCTCTGGACATGTTCAAGTGTCTCAATGTCCTTCTTAAACTGAGGGGCCCAGAAATGGACACAGGACTCAAGGTGTGGTCTAACCAGTTCAGTGTACAGGGGCACAATGGCTTCCCTACCCCTGCTGGCCACACTGTTCCTGATACAGGCCAGGATGCCATTGGCTTTCTTGGCCACCTGGGCACACTGCAGGCTCATGTTCAGCTGGCTGTCAACCAGTACCCCCAGGTCCCTTTCTGCCTGGCTGCTCTCCAGCCACTCTGACCCCAGCCTGTAGCACTGCATGGGGTTGCTGTGCCCAATGTGCAGAACCCGGCACTTGGATGTATTAAATCTCATGCCCTTGGACTCTGCCCATCTGCCCAGCCTGGCAAGGTCCCTCTGCAGAGCTCTCCTACCCTCTAACAGATCAACAGCTGACCCCAGCTTGGTGTCATCTGCAAATTTACTGATTATGGACTCGATCCCCTCATCCAGGTCATTGATAAAGATATTAAAGAGCATGGGGCCCAGCACTGATCATAATTATGATGCAGCTCTCTTGATCTTAACAAGGCAGACAGTTTTAATATCAACTGTCCAGTAACTCACTTGAAGAAAGTTGTAACAGATTCTTTCCTGAAATGATTTGCTCTGTGCCACTGAAGCTCATTATAAAGGTTCAAAATCCTGCTTCTACTAAGGAATATGCATTTTCTGATGCTGCAGAAATACATTCTCATCATTAGATGGACTGTATAATCCATGAGAGGTTTACTGAGAGTGTCACTGACTTCAAAGTCATCCAGCATGAGAAGCAGTCTAACAGACTTAGTACATACAGCATATTCAACACGATCACTGAAATCCCTGCCTACACCAAAACCCAGCATTCATGTTTATAACATCATTAGCTCTTCAAAAAAACAGGGGGAAAAAATGGATCTGCTGGTAAAATTAAACTCAAAAATAACAATTTCATTTTTAAGCAGCACCACCAGACTAAAATTAGAATAGTTATCAAGCAGAATTGTTGCAGCCACTGCTCTGAGGGCAGCTGCTGGACACGTGCAGAGTGCATGATTCCTTAGCTGACCAATTCCTAAGCACACTGCCTAGAGCAAAACAGTAACATTCCCTGTGTGCCATGAACAACATCCTCATGTTGACACCCTTGGACTGGAACATGCTTCAGAAGCCACCTCCTTGACATGCTGGCACCTCTTACAGGGAAAAGATTTTAGCTTATATATGTGGTTGGATTTTACTGGTTAAGTGGAGAAGGGCAATGAGGCTGGGGAGAGGTCTCGAGCATGAGGCCTATGAGGAGAGGCTGAGGGAGCTGGGGTTGTTTAGCCTGGAGAAGAGGAGGCTCAGGGGAGACCTTATTCCTCTCTACAACTATCTGAAAGGAGGTTCTAGACAGGTGGGGCTTGGTCTCTTCTCCCAGGCAACCAGCACCAGAACAAGAAGACAGAGTGTCAAACTGTGCCAGGGGAAGTTTAGGCTGGAGGTGAGGAGAAAGTTCTTCAGCGAAAGAGAGATTGGCCATTGGAATGTGCTACCCAGGGAGGTGGTGGAGTCACCATCCCTGGAGGTGTTCAAAGAAGGATTGGATGTGGCACTTGAAGCCATGGTTTAGTTGTCATAAGGTGTTGGGTATTAGGTAGTAGGTTGGACTTGATGATCTCTCGAGGTCTTTTCCAACCTGGTTGATTCTATGTTTCTGTAATTCTAAGTGACTGATAACAAATTATACATAAACAGCCACTCTAAGCAATAGTTATCCGGGGTTAGGGACTTAGGTTAGCAACTGCTCGTGGGGTTTAGGGCTGCTAGGGACTTCTGCTTCTGTTAGTTAGCTACCTCTGGCTAGGGCTTCAGCTTAGGGATACTGCTAAGGATATGCTTGGGACTTCTATTAGCTGCTTCATCTGCTAAGGCTTTCCAGGACTTTGTCTCTAAATGGGACTCTGAGACTCCAGAGTACTGTGTGCAGGTCTGGCCCTCAATATAGGAAGGACGTGGACCTGATGGAGAGGGTCCAGAGGCAGGCCACAAAAATGATCAGGGGTTTGGAGCACCTCTGCTACAAGGACAGGCTGAGGGACCTGGGAGTGCTCAGCCTGGAAAAGAGGAGGCTCCAGGGAGACCTAATAACAGCCTTCCAGTACCTGAAAGGGGATAAAGAAGGATGAACAGAGGCCTTTACAAAGGCCTGCAGTGACAGGACAAGGGCCAATGGATTCAGACTGGAGAAGGGCAGATTTAAATCAGATCACAGGAAGAAGTTCTTCACTATGAAGGTGGTGGAACACTGGAACAGACTTCCCAGGGAAGTGGGTGAGGCCCCTTCCCTGAAGATACTGAAGGTGAGGCTTGTCAAGGCCCCGGGCAACCTTGTCTATTTGGGGATGCCCCTGATGACTGCGAGGAGGTCAGACTGGATGACCTTTGGAGGCCCCTTCCAGCCTGAACCATTCTGTGATTCTATGACTCTGTAATGCTAGGGATTCTACAATGCTATAATAAAGGACTTCTGAGACTCTCTGCTCTCTGCATTTCTGTAATCTCGTTGCTATACAGCAACAGGGCTCCTGCCTTCATTTGTCACCCAATGGCACCGCGTTAGAAGAACAGAACAGAATTAACCAGGTTGGAAGAGACCTTCAAGATCATCGAGTCCAGCCTATCACCCAACACCATCTCATCAACTAAACCATGGCACCATGGGGTCTACAACTATGTTCAGCTCCCCCAGACCAGGAGAGAGATCCATAATAAGCAAGGGCAGACATCCTCTTGAGCAGTGTCTCATGACCAGACTGTTTGCCTGGCAGTCAGTACATGCTTCTGTATTCATTTCAGAGAATTTAAGATTAACAGCCACAATAACACAATAACATTAAAACTGGAAACAGTCCTTTGCTGCTTCCACCAAAGGGTACTTAAATCACAGAATGAAAACCAGAAGTAATTCTAAGAAAGTCATGACAGGCTTTTAAGAGAAGTAAACCTTGTACTGCTTCAACAAGAGCAAAAAAATGTTGAGTGAAGCCTTCATCACATGCTGATACATTTGATACAGTGCTAAGTGGCAAATGCAATCCCAGAATTGACATTTGCTTCTTCACAACCAAAACTGAATTCAACAGCCTGCAAATAACCTGACAATCTGAGAATAGAGGAACAAAGACATAACTGGGTCTCATTTGACAAAAATGTTTTTCTACAGTGAGAAGAACAGGACAAAATACCTACAACTGGGTCAATGGCAGAGTATGGGCTTGCTGCTGGTCAGAATTTAGTTAATGATACCACAGCAAGAAAATCTGCATTAGGATTATCAACCTCTTCCCCTCTAACATATTTACAAACAAAATGCCAAAAGGCAGCTGCAGTGATTGTGTTTCACATCTATTCCAGAATAAGCATTCCCCTAATGAGCAGCTCCATTTACCTTTAGGTCCTTCTCGAGTCTGTCTACTTCAGCTCCTAGTGTGTCAATGATATTCTCACCATGTTTAAGCATGAAAGCTTCTAATTCTTCCAGGGTTTTCACCTGTTGAATTTCCTAGGAAGAAATCAAATTGAAGAGGTTGAGATGAGGGAAAGAAAATAAATTAATAACACTACAGAGGGTCCTGACACATTTCAAGCTGGTAAAAGGAAACCAAAAAACCACAAAGCCTTTCATTTCAAAACATCACCCCTGTTCTGTCTCCAAGACACAGAAGAGCAGCACCTGTCCAATGAAAAGAGCTGACTTACCATCTGCTCTAGGTACAAAACCTTCTTCTACACTGGGTTTCCTCCTTCATTTTCCAAGTAAGTTCAGAGGATTTCATTTCACCTTCTAGAAGTTTCTGGAGTATCCCTTGCTCACAGCACAGCTGAGCAGGGTACTCCACTGTATTCTTCCCTCAGTTTCATACATTCTTACTATTCTGTTACACTCCTTAGTCTGGGCATTACATTACCACCTCATCTGAAAATCCACATGGACTACTACAAATGCTGCTATAAATCAATTAAAAAACCACCTCCTCCTCCAGGCCCTGCTCAGCCCAGAAGTGGCTCTACTTCAGCAGCACATAATATGATCAATGCACAGGGAGGCTCTGGAGGCCCTCTCCCTGGTGGTGTTCAAGGCCAAGCTGGACACGGCCTTGAGCAACCTCATCTAGTAGAAGGTGTTCCTGCCAGTGGCAGAGGGGTTGGAACTAGATGATCATTAAGGTCCCTTCCAACCCAAACCTTTCTATGATTCTGTGATCCCACGTACATACAGAATTAACCAGGTTGAAAAACGACCTTTGAGATCATCGAGTCC
Organism: Colaptes auratus; assembly: GCA_015227895.2. Taxonomy (NCBI): domain Eukaryota; kingdom Metazoa; phylum Chordata; class Aves; order Piciformes; family Picidae; genus Colaptes; species Colaptes auratus. The sequence continues at coordinate 7,578,969 of CM037643.1, forward strand.
AACCTATCACCCAACGCCATCTAATCAACTAAACCATGGCACTAAGTGCCTCATCCAGTCACTTTTTAAACACCTCCAAGTGATGGTGACCCCAACACCTCCCTGGGTAGCACATTCCAATGGCCAATCTCTCTTTCTGAGAAGAACTTCTTCCTAACATCCAGCCTAAAGGTCCCCTGCTGCGGTTTGAGACTGTGTCCTCTTGTTCTGGCACTGGCTGCCTGGGAGAAGAGACCAACCCCCACCTGTCTACAACTCCCCTTCAGTAGGTGTAGACAGTAACAAGATCTCCCCTGAGCCTCCTCTTCTCCAGGCTAAACAACCCCAGCTCTCTCAGAAGCTAACACAAAGCACATGCTAACACAAAAATATCTGCAATCCTTCAAAACTAAGAAGTGGAATATATCTTGCCTGCTTGAAAATCTTGGGTTTAGACATAGTTGAAATGGGGAAGTAAAGATCCAATACCAGGAGCTATAAAATGATTATTTTTTACACATACTTGTAGCAGCTGTTCAATGTCTTGTTTTTCCAGGTAAGAACGAGTAACAACCCGCCCATCAAAGTCTACTTCTGCCTTGAATCTCACTTTGCTCATTCCCATGTCTGTGGCTTTAACATCATGAATTGCTCTGAAACACACAATTTGCAAAGAAAAATGGTCAGCAGCATAAAACAAATAACCACCCTGTCATTTGAGAAGGCCACTGCTTTGGATTGATGCATCCTCGCTTTGCCACCATGCACTGCCATTAAACGCTGATTTATATGTAGCTGGTTAGAACAGCTCCACGATTATCTGCTACACCTACACATCTATAAATGGCTCCCTGCATATAGAATAGAATAGAGTAGAATAGAATAGAATAGAATAGAATAGAATAGAATAGAATAGAATAGAATAGAATAGAATAGACCAGACCAGGTTGGAAGAGACCTTTGAGATCATTGAGTCCAACCTACCACCCAACACCATCTAATCAACTAAACCATGGCACCAAGTGCCTCATCCAGTCTCTTCCTAAACACCTCCAGTGATGGTGACTCCACCACCTCCCTTGGTAACCCATTCCAATGGCCAAATATATATACACCATATATAGCAAATATATACATGGCATTACTTAGACTTTCAGTACCCTCAAGTCTAAGGTAAGGAATAATAATGTCAACTACTGCAAGCACACATTGCCATTCTAGAAGTGTCCTTTCCTAAGTAACTGCAATATGGGATGGCATGACCTCTTGGAAAGTTTGCTACTCAATTACATTCCATAGAGGAACAAGTTAAGGATAGTATGTTTTCTATTCAGTTACATTTGATGTAGGAAAAAGTTAAGGATATTGTGGTTTGAATTTGTATTTTTTTTTATCATATTCAATTCAATTCATCATCACTAATCACAACACAGCAAACAGCTGTTTGGAAATGCTGGCAGAGTATTCATTTAAAGGTTCGCAACAGATACTAGAACATGAATATTGCGATATCTTTATTATTGGGGCCTCTGAAGACTTCCCATTCCATTCCATTCTGCCTGGGAGAAGAGACCAACCTCCTCCTGGCTACAACCTCCCTTCAGGTAGTTGTAAAGAGCAATAAGGTCTCCCCTGAGCCTCCTCTGCTCCAGGCTAAGCAATCCCAGCTCCCTCAGCCTCTCCTGATAGGGCTTGCTCTCCAGACCCCTGCCCAGCTTTGTTGCCCTTCTCTGGGCACGTTCAAGAGTCTCAATGTCCTTCTTAAACTGAGGGGCCCAGGACTGGACACAGGAAACATTCGTGGAATATTTCTTGTAATATTCAAGGTAGAGGAAAGGCAAGCATATTAAAAAAGAACTAGAACATCAACTACATCTAAGCACCCTAAAAATACATCTTAGTAAACATTAAAGGAGATTAAAAAAAAAATACAGATATCAGCTTACTGGTAGCAATAAGGAATTTCCAACTCCAATCAAATTTTCACAGCTATTCTGTGGGAAGCTACCAGATCAAAACAGTATTAACTGGAGTAACCTAACTGGCATCAAATCTCTTCCTCACACAAGAGGGTATTTAGGATAATAGATGTGGTTCAGTGAGGGTTATTGAAGTGAATATGCATCCACCTGATTCAAAAATGCTGATGATATATCAAGTGCCTATCAGAGCTAAGCAAGAAGGTATCAAGAGATAGTTGAGATTCTCATTAAGCAGCAACCTGATAAAATTCATTGGAATGATGCACATTCTGTAAGTGTGAAGAAGAAAATTCACTGTACTGCTTATAATCTGTCCAGGAAAGATAAGACAGTGAGTCAGGCAGAGAAAAATCACTAATAATTCAAAAATACAAATGTGCATGGGAAAGTGTAAGCTTCAAAGCCTGCTCATGGAATCTTCTGGATGGCTAGTAGACACTATCAGTTCAAACTAGGGAAGAGAGCAAGTTTCACATTAAAGATTCATTTGTCAGAGGACATCGAGTTACTGGTTTCAAGTCATCAGCTGTAGTCATTTTTTAGCTCTCCAAACCAGAATGGCAGATTTTCCAGTAGCACAATTATCCAAAAGCTGTTACAATGAAGTAAAAATTAAAGATGGAACTGTCACTAAGAATACTTTATGCCTAAGGATCCATGATCACATTCCATCAGAACAGAATCAGGACAGTCTGTGCCACATCCACTCTTCAGACTAACCTGGTGCCACCACATCACAAAGTTCAGCTACTGGCATGGGAAAAATTTTAACACAGTTCCATTCCAAAAGAGGAATCTTGTTTAGCTTCTGGAATGAAGGACCTGTTGTTCAGACCTGCTGCTTGCAACAGAGATGATGCACCTTCAAGAGTTCTGGTGCTTGGTCAGAACCCACTTTAAAATGTCCAGCCTTAGCTTTAGTCAGTTTATTCTTTTTGTCATGTGCTGTTACTCAGCACTGGTTAGGCCACACCTTGAGTCCTGTGTCCAGTTCTGGGCCCCTCACTTTAGGAAAGATGTTAAGTTGCTGGAAGGTGTCCAGAGAAGGGCAACAAAGCTGGGGAGGGGTTTGGAGCACAGACCTGTGAGGAGAGGCTGAGCGAGCTGGGGTTGCTTCATCTGGAGAAGAGGAGGCTCAGGGGAGACCTTATTGCTCTCTACAACTCCCTGAAGGGAGGTTGTAGCCAGGTGGGGGTTGGTCTCTTCTCCCAGGCAACCAGCACCAGAACAAGAGGACACAGTCTCAAGCTGTGCCAGGGGAGGTTTGGGCTGGATGTTAGGAAGAAGTTCTTCCCAGAAAGAGAGATTGGCCATTGGAATGTGCTGCCCAGGGAGGTGGTGGAGTCACCATCACTGGAGGTGTTTAAAAAGAGACTGTATGAGACACTCAGTGCCATGGTTTAGTTGATTAGACGGTGTTGGGTGATAGGCTAGACTCGATGATGTCGAAGCTCTTTTCCAACCTGGTTAATTCTGTACTGGGGATATGGTTTAGGGGTGAACTTTGTAGAGTAGGGTTACAGCTTGGACTTGGTGATCCTGAGGGTCTTTTCCAACCTGAATGTTTCTGAGACTCTGTGATTAACTAATGGGCTTGGGTTTTTTTGCCCCCCCTACAGAACTCAGTAATGATTATGAATTTTTCAAAAAGCACTAAAATATTCCAGTTGATTTATACAGAAGTATATTCCTGGGGAAAGATTAGAAGAAAAAGTGTTTTGCCTCTAAATCAAGGTGAGTTGTGTTAAAGCCAAAATAGCTTCTCAAAAAGCATTTAAACAAGAGTTCAGAATTACAATGAGCTATAAGTTTATTTCACTACAAATTGTACATTGCTAAAGAAAGAGAAATTAGCATTTAATTCATTCTGTCAGCATCTAACACACAGAATCTATTACATCATAATACTACTGCAGCCCTTCTCTGCCAACTGCTGCAATAATTCCAGACACTGAATACTAACAGTGATAGAATTTAAGTGCTAATAAACTATAAAAGCAGCATTAGACTATCATTTAAGTGCATTCATCTTATGCATTTGAGGACAGTTTTAAGTTTGTGATGGCTTTCTCATTAAGTCATTGTCAACTCCTGTAAGTAATGTAACTGTTAAAAGATATTTCCAGTTTTATTTCAGCTGTGGAACATGAGAGGTACAAGCATTTGCTTACTGTAATTATTAGCACAGAAATAGAAGTTAGTAGTAATTAAGATTCTAAAACCTCAATACGGAATCATAGAATCAATAAGGTTTAAAGAGACCTCAAAGATCATCAAGTCCAACCTGTCACCACAGAACTCATGACTACTAAACCATGGCTCCAAGTGCCACATCCAATCCCCTCTTGAATACCTCCATGGATGGCGACTCCACCACCTCCCTGGGCAGCACATTCCAATGGCTAACAACTCTCTCTGTGAAGAACTTTCTCCTCACCTCTAGCCTAAATTTTCCCTGGTGCAGCTTAAGACTGTGTCCTCTTGTTCTGGTGCTGGTTGCCTGGGAGAAGAGACCAGCCCCCTCCTGGCTACAACCTCCCTTCAGGTAGTTGCAGACATCAATAAAGTCTCCCCTGAGCCTCCTCTTCTCCAGGCTAAACAATCCCAGCTCCCTCAACCTCTCCTCGTAGGGCTTGTGCTCAAGGCCTCTCCCCAGCCTTGTTGTCCTTCTCTGGACACGTTCAAGTGTCTCCATGTCCTCCTTAAATTGAGGGACCCAGAACTGGACACATACTTGATGCAGGCCAGGATGCCATTGGCCTTCTTGGCCACCTGGGCACACTGCTGGCTCATGTTCAGCCAGCTGTCAACCAGTACCCCCAGGTCCCTTTCTGCCTGGCTGCTCTCCAGCCACTCTGACCCCAGCCTGTAGTGCTGCATGGGGGTGTTGTGGCCAAAGTGCAGCACCTGGCACTTAAGACTTGCTGAATGCCATCCTGTTGGACTCTGACCATCTGTCCAGATGGTCAAGGTCCCTCTTCAAGGGACCTTGAAGAGCCCACCCTAAAAGTAATCAATCTCACCACATTCCCTTATTTGAAGTGCCTGTACTGTTTTTGCTAAATGCTATATTCTTGCTTTTTGTTGTCCTTAGTAGAGATTGAGCTCCAGAGATTCTTACCTTACTACAGGATCACTTTCCAGTAGCTCAGTGAGTCGCTGCAGCTGCTCAGGTTGTATGGATCGTCCCAGCAGGGCTTCAGTGTTGGTGTAGATGAGAAATGCTGACACAGTTCCTAGCAAAGTTCCAACACCTAGAGACCCCACGCTGTCATAGTAAGGGTTTCCTAAACAGGACATGTCAAATTAGCACCACAGAGCATTTCTCAATCACATCAGTGTGAAATCTGAATTATCTGCTATCTGTATATAGTTTGAGGGGTTTTTTAGGTTTTGATTTTTGGTGGGATTCTTCTTTTGGTTTGGTGGTGTTTTTAAGGCATTGCCAATTGCTTCCTACTGAGGAAAAAAACATAAAGCTAAAAGAAAACAAGTTTTCAAGGCCCTCCTGAATCAGTTGCCATACATATCACCCCACCTGAATCAGTCAGGTTTGCCAAACTGTAGAGGAGCAGCTATTGTGATCTGAAGACAACACTAATACCACTACATATCAAAAGGAAGGAGAGAACTGCTTCTTAAAGCCCCCCTCCCATGCACATGGAGCTGCACACCACTGAACAAGGAAGCTCAAGTTACATAATCCCACCATGGTATACAAAGTGATTTACACAGCTGTCTACAATAAATATTAACTTTAGTGAAAAAGACTTTTGTTTGTGTGACAAAATAGCTCTAAAGGAAGTTAAGACTCTTCTGCATGTACTTGTTCAACCCCATCAATCATAGTCAAATGGGAAAACAAACAAAACCCCAACACACTACCTTTTAAAGTATTTTCAACTCAGATTAAAGAACAGCATAAGCCTCCAGAAGCTCTCACAGTACAAGTGTCAGAAAAGTAGCAGTGATGCATTTCAGTCACAGAATCACAGGGTTGGAAGGGACCTCTGAAGATCATCTAGTCCAACCCCCCTGCTAGAACAGCATCACCTACAACAGGCTGCACACAGCAGTGTCCAGGTAAGTTTTGAATGATTCCACTGATGGAGATACTACAACCTTTCTGGGCAGCCTGTTTCAGAGTACACAGCCTCAAGCTGCACCAGGGGAGGTTCGGACTGGATGTTAGGAGGAAATTCTACACAGAGAGAGTGATTGCCCATTGGAATGGGGGAGGTGGTGGAGTCACCATCATTGGAGGTGTTCAGGAGGAGACTTGATGGGGTGCTTGGTTGCATGGTTAAGGTGATTAGGTAGTGTTGGATGATAGGTTGGACATGATGATCTTGAAGGTCTCTTCCAACCTGGTTTATTATTATTATAAGTTCCTCCTCATGTTTAGATGGCAATTCCTATGTTCAAGTTTGCGCCTGTTACTACTTCTCCTGTCACTGGACACCACTGAAAAAAGACTGGCCCCATCCTCCTGACACCTACCCTTTAAGTATTGATAAGCATTAAAAAGATCCCCCCTCAGTCTTCTTTTCTCCAGACTAAAAAGCCCCAAGTCCCTCAGCCTCTCTTGTAAGAGATGTTCTACTCCTAAATGCTCTGTGTTCATATCATGCACAGGAAGAAAGTCACAGCCTGCTTGCTTTGGTTTGGGGCAGAATTTTACCTGTTAAAGATGTCAGACCCATACAGGTAGCAGCTACAGCCACGCTCAGAACTGCTGCAGCATCCTCCAGCAACACCACATTTGTGCTAGGATCGCGACTCTGCACAACTGGGGACACAACACACAAAATGATGCTGCTGCTTTGGAAAGCTTAGCTTCACCACACCATACAAAGTACTTAAAACTATGCAAACATCAGCAACTGAAACATCTTTTGGAAGTATACAGGTGTGAACTGCACTTTTGCATATGCACACACTTCATAAACAAGCCCTGTGTCCACTGTGGAAGCTACTCCAAAATGTTTAAAAAACTGAAAGGGGTACTTTGGTACAAGGTAGTTTAGGACAAGGATCTAAGTAGTGGTCCTTACAGCAACAGGTTTTCACCTCCTTCATAAAATGGATTTGTTACTAGACTGGAAAACAAATTGATAAAGCAAGGTAAAGGGGAAACAGACAAAACTGTTTCATAAAATGGATTTGTTACCAGACTGGAAAACAAATTGATTAAGCAAGGTAAAGGGGTAACAGACAAAACTGTTTCATAAAATGGATTTGTTACTAGACCAGAAAACAAATTGATAGAGCAAGGTAAAGGGAAAACAGACAAAACTGTTTCAATCATTACTCAAATGCTGGTCAATAGATTCTGGTAGGAATGATCACATACCTTACTGCTAGCACAACACATACCATATTGATAAAATGACAGCCCCTTGGCTCGAGCACTCCTGCGAATTTCATTGATAGCAACAAGAAGAGTAGCTGAAACAACACCAAAGTAGCTGCTGAAGACCACCAGAGGCAAAAAGACTTGTTTCCATTTTGAAAAGAGGAAGCAACTGATCATCAAGAAAGCTGTGATCATTGATGCTTTGAATAATGACAAAGCATAATGAAGTTACCTTCTTTTCTATGTGTCTCCCATGCAAATCAGAACAGTTACACGCACTGAGAGTTTAACAGCAAAAAGACATTCTGTGTGTACTCTCCAAATGATGTGTCCTTCAAGTTATTATAGAGACAGCTAAGAGGAAAAGGTTTCCCCACTTCTTTGTTTACAACACAAGTATTTTCAACAGAGCTCAAAAATTTTGCTGTGTAAGCAAGGCCCAATTATGACTGTAATTACATTGGAGTCTTAAAGATGATGAATACTTCAATAGAAATGTCACTTAAAACTGCATACCTCCTTCAGACACCAGTGACCCTGCTAAAATGCAGTATGCCTGTGTGGGGAAAAAGAGTCTCAATTAGTATGTTATATGCGTGTTTGGACAGATCTTTTCCATCACAGATTATCCAAACGCAGCATCCCAGAGCCTCATTACCCACTGTGCTGTGTAGCTGTCCCTAAACCCAAGGCAACCAGCAATTATGCCATCAGTTGTACAACAGGAAAGAACCACCTCCTGGAAGGTTTGAAGGGAAGATGCAGGGTTTAAAGAACAGGGTTTTACTACGTCATCAGTTTACAGCTTAACATGAACTGTTAAGAGTAGGTCTAGAGGAGGGCCACAAAGATGATCAGAGGGCTGAAACACCTCTCCTATGAAGACAGGCTGGCAGAGCTGGTCTTGTTCATCCTGGGGAGACCTTCTAGCAGCCTTCCAGTATTTGAAGGGGGATGGAGAGGGGCTTTTGTACAAAGGCAGGTAGTGACAGAAGTAATGGCTTCCAACTAGAAGATGACAGATTTAGATTAGATGTTAGGAAGAAAATCTGCCCCATGAGCATAGGGAAATCACTGAAAGAATGTTGCCCACAGAAGCTGCAAGCTTCTGCAGTCCAAGCCTGCAAGTGGTCAAAGCCAGGTTGAACAGGGCCTTGAGCAACCTGGTCTAGAAGGTGGTGTCCCTGCCCACTGCAGCAAGGGTTGATGACTTTTCAGGTCCCTTCCAACTCAAACCATTTTATGATTCCATGATATTTAATTTTTTTTTATATAAAAACATTCTCTGCTAGACTGCCTTCATAGAATCAAAGCATGGCTTAGGTTGGAAGGGACCTCAGAGATCATCTGCTCCAACCTCCCCACCATGCACAGGGACACCTCTCAACTAGACTTGGCTGCCCAAGGCCTCATCCAGTCTGGACCTGAACACCCCCAGGGAGGAGGCATCCACAACCTCCCTGGACAGCCTATTTCAGAGTCTCACCACCCTTGTACTGAAGAACTACTTCCTCAGCTCCAGTCTAACTCTGCTATCCCTCAGCTTCAAACCATTCCCCCTTGTCCTACAGACACCCTTAGGACAAGTCCCTCTGCAGCCTTCTTGTAGAACGTTAGGAGTTGAAGGGAACCTCAAGAGATCATCCAGTCCAACCCTGCTTCTTCCTGCAAGTGACTACACCACATCAGAGACATGAAGGCCAACTGCCCATTCCTCCACCCCACCAGCACCCAGCAGAGTCTCAACACTTACTTAATTCTCATTAAGATTAGTTGGAGTTAATTGTGTTTGGATTCGAATTGACTCAAAAAGTCTGTGCCATTGACCTTCTATTAAGTCAGTAGCATCAGATACAGTATCAAACAAGATTAGCTTACCCAGAGGAGAGATTCTATAGGATGAGGCTGGAGTAAACCTATGATCCCATGATACCAAGAAAGTCCTGCACCCATCATGAAAATACCAACCCCACTAATTAGGGAGGCAATATAGCGCATGTTTGTGAAGCCATACCTAAATGGAAACAAAAACAGTGATTTAGGGAAGCAAAATTCTGTATCTCTGGAAACATAACTCCTACAAGGCTTTTTCCATTGATTTTTTTTTGGTGTGTCTTAAATCACTGTCTTATGGCTGGGCATCTATTTAAGACAAAGCTGCCAAATGGAACCCAATCCAAGTGGAAAAGGCAGCTGGTCTGTGTGTTTTATAATGCTGATTTCAAGGAAATCAAATCTGTGACATCTTTACAAAGTTCAGCAAACTGCAGACATTCAACATCTGCAGTTTTTGAGAGCAGTGGGAACAGATAAAGCAGTATTAAAAGTGTGCCTTTATTCCTTTGGTTTTGGTATTAACTGCTACTACAAACAGTGAATTTCTTTAGCAACCTTAAAAACACAATTACACAGGCATCTATATGGAAGAAAAAAAGGGGAAAAACGTGAGAGAGAAAGAGTAACTGGCCATTGGAATGTGCTGCCCAGGGAGGTGGTGGAGTCACCATCCCTGGAGGTGTTCAAAAAAGGACTGGACGTGGCACTTGAAGCCATAGCTTAGTTGTCAGGAGGTGTTAGGTATTAGGTAACAGGTCAGACTCGATGATCTCTGAGGTCTTTTTCAACCTGGTTGATTCTGTGATTCTATGATTCGAAGATAAAATGAGTAATTTAGATACACATAAGATTAACATTTTTTTTTTAATTACCTGACACTCTTAATGAAGAAAAGCTCTAGTTTTGTAAGCTAGACACGTTTTGAACTGGTGCTGACAGCATGACTGACTTGCCCAAACATGTGAAGTGTAGAGCAAATCAATACCGAGCACTATCATGGAAAATATAGCTTCTGTCATGAAAGTGTAAGAATTTATCAATAATATCCCTAATACTCAGATGAAAACAAGGAGTAGTCTAAGACAAACACATCTCCTTAGGATACAAGTAGCTGCCTTGCAGAAAAGCACTTTGAAAATAGGAAGCATTTTTTAATTAATAAAAAAAACAAAACAACAAACTTGTCATTCAGATGAGCATGGTTTAAAAACAAACCAAATCTATCCATTGGAAGAGGTAGAAAAAGCCCAGAATAATTTAAGAGAAATAATTTCAATTAAAATAATGCACAGCACAAAGCATACCAAAGGAAAAAAAAAACAGAAACAGAGAGAGAGAGGGGAAATAAAAGTCATGAAATATAAACATACATCAAGGCTACTGAAACTATGACTCCCTCAATTGGGAAGAAATCCTTCTCCTTGTTTTGTCTGTTCTAAAACTCAGAAGCCAATGCATTTCAGGAATGATAGGAAACAAGAGGTTAAAAGAAGGTGGTGACACATAAACAAGAACTGATCTTACTCCTACATAGAATGACCAAAATGATTATTTACTCAAAAAGCTTACGGATGACTAGGGTCAGGGGTCCTTGCAGACTGACTGATCCCCAAAGCTAGCAAGGCCTGTTTAAGACAAAAGGGGGAAAAAAAAACATTGGTTAAAAAACCCCAAAGCCAAAAAAAGTTATATAAACATTGTGTATTAACTGAACTCTAAAGATGCAACCTGCTGATCTAAACATAGGTTTTGTTACAGGTATTTGACTAGACCTGGTATATAGTCCTCAAAAATCTGTCATCTAAATCTACCACTCTTAAAAAAGTATTAATTATACCCATATGTATGATAGGGATATATAGAATTGTTTATATATATATATATATATATATATATATAGAATAGAATTAACCATATATGTATGTATTTTATATTTTTATGCATTTATGTTTTATACATTTGAATGAATTCCTTTTGCAGATACATTATATAGAGACTTTAAATGTAGTATGCCACTGCCAAAGTACTATTTTTACACTGCAGCTTCTTCAGCAGTGAACTCTCAGAAATTAATTATACCCATAGATATAATAGATAGGGATATATATTATTTTATATATATATATATCTTTTCATATCTATATATATTTATACATCTGAATGAATTCCTTTTGCAGATACATTATATAGAGACTTTAAATGTAGTATGCCATTGCCAAAGTACTATTTTTACACTGCAGCTTCTCTCAGCAGTGAACTTTCTATTCTCCAAACCAGAAGTAAAAAAAATATTTGAAGGAAGAAAGAAAACTTTTGCTATCTAAATAGCCTATATGAAATCCATTTAATGAGCAGGTAGCAAATAATTATGTCTTCATGTACAATATTCATCCAACTGTAGATAACAGCAACATTGCTTTGTAAGTGAGATTTGGGGCTGCTCTGGGAAGCCAGACATATGTTTTGTTACAGATATTTCACTAGACCTGGTATATAACTCTCAAAAATCTGTCATCTAAATCTACCACTCTCAAAAAGGTATTAATTATACCCATATATATAATAGATAGGGATATATATAAGTTATATATAGAGAGAATAGAATTAACCATATATGTATATATTTTATATTTTTATGCATTTATTTTTGTATACATTTGAATGAATTCCTTTTGCAGATACAATACAATAATATACAATACAATACAATAAATCCAGGTTGGAAGAGACCTTCAAGATCATCGTGTCCAACCTATCAACGAATCCAATCCACCTAAACAACTAGATCATGGCACCCAGTACCCCATCAAGTCTCCTCCTGAATACCTCCAATGATGGTGACTCCACCACCTCCCTGGGCAGCACATTCCAATGGGCAATCACTCTTTCTGTATAGAACTTCCTCCTAACATCCAGTCTAAACCTCCCCTGGCGCAGCCTGAGACTGTGTCCTCTTGATCTGGTGCTGCCTGCCTGGGAAAAGAGACCAACCTCTGCCTGGCTACAATCTCCCTTCAGGTAGTTGTAGAGAGCAATAAGGTCACCCCTGAGTCTCCTCCTCTCCAGGCTAAGCAACCCCAGCTCCCTCAGCCTCTCCTCATAGGGCTTGTCTTCCAAACCCCTCACCAACTTTGTTGCCCTTCTCTGGACACGCTCCAGCAAGTCAACATCCTTCCTAAATTGAGGGGCCCAGAACTGGACACAGTACTCCAGGTGTGGCCTAACCAGTGCTGTATACAAGGGCAGAATGACCTCCCTGCTCCTGCTGGCCACACTGTTCCTGATGCAGGCCAGGATGCCATTGGCCCTCTTGGCTGCCTGGGCACACTGCAGGCTCATGTTCAGCCTACAATCAACATTGCATAGAGACTTTAAGTGTAGTATGCCATTGCCAAAGTACTATTTTTACACTGCAGCTTCTCTCAGCAGTGAACTTTCTATTCTCCAAACCAGAAGTAAAAAAATATTTTGAAGGAAGGAAAAAAAAGTATCTCTTGCCTAAACAGCCTATATGGAATATATTTAATTGAGCATGTAGCAAATAAGTATGTCTTCATCTACAGTTGGATGAATATTGTACATAACAGCAACATTACTTTGTGAGATTTGTTTTGCTCTGAGAAGCTAAAACAACACACACAGAGGAAAGGGCATATCTTTCCCCTATTGCATGCACACTGAGCACATCACACTCTGGGCAGGCTTTGTCATCTGAATGACTGAAAGCAGAAATTTACTAATGAAGTAAAACACTAAAAAAAACCTCTCCCAGATGAAACTGTTTATTTAAAACATCACTTTAAAGACTGTTTTGCTTTACTATATTAAGTACTAGGGCTTTTCCTCCTGGGAAGCCTGTAAACCATACAAGAGACTACAAACATAATCACAGGTACTGAACACAAAGAGCATTGTAAATACACAAACCAGTGCAGTCTGGGAGTCATTGTTAGTAAGAGTGGTGGCTAATCAGCTTGGAATTTTTAGGCTTCTCTACAACACTGATGTTAGCTATGAGCAAACTTTGTAAAGGAAAAAGTATTTCATAGATTGGTCTGGGTTGGAAGAGACCTCCAAAGGTCATCTAGTCCAATCCCCTCTGCAGTAAGCAGGGGCATCCTCAACTGGATCAGGTTGCCCAGAGCAATTTTGCCAGGTGTTTCAGTCCTCCTAAATAGAATGCTGCTTTCATTTCTCTGGTGTTTATTATTTAGACAGTACAGTCCAAACTGAGGAACACTGAGAGAGTGAATTATTGCTTCCAAGTGCAATGCAACTATTTTAGGCACCTGTTTTCACTCCTGAACAATTATTACAAATGCTACTTTAAAATAACTTTCAAACACTCACCTGGTTACATGTATCTGCTAAAGAATGTATGGCTTCTGAAAACATACTTGCAGAACCCGTGTAAACCCATGCAAGTAGCTTGAAGAAAAAATTCAACCCATTTCTGAAAAGGAAAAGAAAAAGAAAGCTAAAGAACAACAGAATATTTTCCCTTGAGCATTTTCAGCAAAACCACAAGTGCTGTATAAAACATGCATTACCTGCCAGGAAGTGCTGAAACCAAAGATCAGTTTAATCTTTAGCTGCCTGTACAGGCAGCAAAGTCATACAGATGTTCTGCCTGGTTACTGTTAAAAAGTCCTTTCAGATAAACTTGGTAAAATACACAATTTATGTGTCAATGTTAACTTCTAAGCAGTCCTGAATAAGTCACACTTCTTGAGAGCTACCATCACATTAATTACCCACAGCAACTAATTGCCTACCAGGGGGAGAATAAATTCCTTCACAATTTCCTTTTCCCTTTCTTTTTGCCTCGTTTACACCCCCCTCTTCTCTGATCAGAGATATATTCTACCCTTGATCTCTACATATTGATGAATGCATTTACCTGAACTCTGCCCCATCAGCAGTGAACGAACAAATTAACAACTTCAGTCTCAGAGACACAGATATGTTTAACTTGAATACAAAGACTGTTGTCATTTCCAGGATAATAAAACCAAATTGGTTTATACTTGCATAAACAAAACATCACCCTTTTTTTTTCATTCCCAACTTACATGCAAATAGCTACCATCACAACCTTCCCTGGTCCCTTGAAAAACATAGCTGCTGCACTGGAGCGTGGCTATGGAAAGAAAGAAGAGATCATTAAAATAACCAAGTCTTGAAGAGCCTCCCTTACAAATCACTAAACACAAAACTCTGCATTGCCCTGTGTTGCAAAAGTGAAGTTTGCTAATTTATTACAGAAGGCTCACCCAAACTGCAGTTCAGTCTTAAAACATTTCTGCATACGGATGGCTACAAAAAGGATAAACAACCAACAAAACCCCCAGCAGAGGCCACTGCAGCCACAAGGACAGGAGCCAGCTGTGCTGCAGAAAGATGAAATCATTCTACTGTAGCAGAGCTCCCAGAGCTAGGGAATGGGGCCTGCTTAAGCAAAGAGGAAGAGCCACAACAGGGCACAGAGCAAAGTGTCAAAGCTTGGTGGCTTTTTTTGATTTAAGAAAGCTATTTCATTTCTTTAAATTCAAAATGTATTTACATGTTTATAGGCTACAGATGCAATCACAAATACAGCCACAATGCTGTTAGTAAGAAAGCAATTCACTAAAAAAAATAGTCCCACTGCCACAGCAGGAGCCCATTTAAACTGGCATTATAACAATGACCACTGCATTACATCAGAGATAGATCTGGAATGTTACAGTGCAAGTAAATCATCTAATAACATTCAGTTAGTTCAGGTTATGCAACTGTTTTCACAACTTAGTTCAAAAGGTGTCACCTTGTGGCATTTTTCTAGCCAAAAAGCTGTAAACCATCTCTTACCTTAGTATTTCCAAAGAACTCCTTGTATTCCCACAACAGCCTTTGGTTTCTGAATAGATCTGCAATACAAAATTGTTGCCATGAATATAAACCAGTAACCAGTAGCTTCAGGAATTGAAGTCTTAATTATTTTTTTTAAGGCAGCAGCCAATTCTAGTCAGAGCTACATGGGCTACCTTTGTGAAAACAACTCCTCCCCCAGTATACTCAACATGACCCAGCAGTGTGCACTTGCAGCCTAGAAAGCAAATCACATCCTGGGCTGCATCCAGAGAAGCAGAGCCAGCAGGTCGAGAGAAGTGATTCTCCCCCTCTATTCCACTCTGGTGAGACCCCACTCTGTCCAATTCTGGAGTCCCTATTACAGGAAGGATCTGGAGGTGCTGGAACGTGTCCAGAGAAGGGCCACGAGGATGATCAGAGGGCTGGAGCTCCTCTCCTATGAGGACAGACTGAGGGAGTTGGGGCTGTTCAGTCTGGAGAAGAGAAGGCTCCCAGGAGACCTAATTGTGGCCTTCCAGTATCTGAAGGGGGCCGGCAGGAAGGCTGGGGAGGGACTTTTTAGGGTGTCAGGTAATGATAGGACTGGGGGGAATGGAACAAAACTAGAAATGGGTAGATTCAGATTGGATGTTAGGAAGAACTTCTTCCCCATGAGGGTGGTGAAACACTGGCACAGGTTGCCCAGGGAGGTGGTGGAAGCCTCATCCTCTGAAGGTTTTTAATGCCAGGCTGGATGTGGCTCTGGGCAATGAGATGTAGTGTGAGGTGTCCCTGCCCATGACAGGGGGGTTGGAACCAGATGACCTCTGAGGTCCCTTCCAACTTTAACGAGTCTATGATTCTTAATCAGTAAATATACTGTCATATACCAAACGTATCAAATACAGTCTATTTATGAGCCTATATATGGTTGCCATTTCTATCAACAAGAGATTATACAACAGAGGGAAAAAAATCAAAATACACTGCCCCAAATCCAGGCATTCTACTGGTTCTGAACTACAAAGGAGAGGGAGGAAGGGTATTTCAAAGCAATTCTTGTTTTTAACATCAGTACTTTTCCATCCACTACTGATATTCAGGAAGTTCAAAACAAAGGTTGTTATACGACAGTATCTAAAAGCTGTGATGCTTCTCCCAGGCAACCAGCACCAAAACAAGAGGACAAAAGTCTCAAGCTGTGCCAGGGGAAGTTTAGGCTCGAGGTGAGGAGAAAGTTCTTCACAAGAAGAGAGACTGGCCATTGGAATGTGCTGCCCAGGGAGGTGGTGGAATCACCGTCCCTGGAGGTGTTCCAGAGGGGACTGGATGCGGCACTTGAAGCCATAGTTTAGTCAGTCATGAGGTGTTGGGTGACAGGTTGGACTTGATGATCTCCGAGGTCTTTTCCAACCTTATTGATTCTATGATCCTAGATTCTCCCCTATGAAGTTATACAAAATACATTGCACACAATAATTGAGACAGTTTAAAATAGCCAAGCAGAGTCCCTAAAAAAAGAAAGTTTGAGTATACAATGTCTCACTGTGCTATAATGACTGAGGGTTTTTAATCTCACTTGTTGGATTATGTCCAGGAATTATTCTGCTGGTCATAAAAAAACTAATGAAGCTACTGACTGCATTCTCAGTACAAATACACTTACAGGTACTTTAAAAAGTATCTGTAGTTAAAACCTTTTTATGAGGAGGGTGTGCCAGTGTTTCAAAAACATTTAAGTAAAGGCCTCTAATTTTAAGGTGCATAACTGGAATAAGCACCCTGAAGCTGTATTGCCTCTCTTGCAATTTTAACTGACTAGGCAAACCAAAAATCCATTACAGGCTACTGATTTGACTCCACCTGTTGTTGATAATAGCAGTAAGGATGACAACAATAATTTTAAGCAAAGATATGACTGGGGAGCGTTTCCCCTTCCTTCAGAAGAACAAAGGTAAGCAGAACTCGTTTCAGAGGGAAAATAAATTACTAACAGCATGGTATCAACATTTGGATTGGTTTAAAGTCTTTTCAAAATTCTCAATGAAAACATCCAAGACCACTGAAAATGTTAATTGGAATGTAGTAGCTGAAAGCCCATCAGAAAACAAGGTATGACCACATATCTCAACTGAATGTACATTGTTGCTGTATCACAGAGATGATAAGTGTTAAGGTAGCAACACTGTACCAGCACAGAAGGCCATGGGTTACTCTAACACTGTGCTATAAAACCTTACTGGTACTGGTTAATTCCAAATTTCTATGCTCTCCAGGAAATAACACCTTATGTTGTGTGATCCAGGGGATTTCTAACAGTTGTGCTTTGCTGTTTACATCTGAAGTTATTTGAAAGCCTTGTACTCACTTTCTCTGTACTTGATCTCTGCCTCTTTACGCCGCTTTCTTTCTCTAGCAAGAGCCTCTGGACTCCCCCAAACTTCAAGAGACCTGCACAGAGGAAAAGTAACCTAACAATAGGTCTATTTATACAACTTCTTTTCAGCTTGACTACATTACAGATGCCTTTCCTAAAAGCAGAACACCACATTATTCTGGGAAGAAGCCACACAGTCTACTTTACAAATTTAAGAGCTGGGAAAGAGGGGTCTAAGGGCAAGCGGTCTTTGGACACATGAAACATGCCCTACAATATTATGTACACCATGCAATTAGTACAGTAATAAGGATTCAAAGGCCTGCAGTGATAGGATGAGGGGCAATGGCTTCAAACTAGAGAAAGGCATGTTAGGAACAGGTTCTTTACCATGAGGATAGTACAATACTGGAACAGGTTGCCTGGGGGAGTAGTTGGGGCCCCATCCCTGGAGATATTCAAAGTGAGGCTGGACAGGGCTCTGGGCAACCTGCTCTAGTTGAGGATGCCCCTGCTGACCACAGAGGGGGTTGGACTGGATGACCTTTGGAGGTCCCTTCCAACCCATTCTGCGATTCTGTGATATAAAAATTGTTGAGACAGAAAATGGAAAACTAATGCCCTTTCACATTATGAACTTGACTTGTAAAGGTTTTTCCTCTCTCTTAGATAATCCATTTTAAATGATCCAAACTTGCTCCTTCATAAAAACCTTCTTACTTTGCCTCCACATCCGATCTCAGGTACACGGTGAAAGTCTCAGTGTCATCATGGGGGCTTCGCCGTTTGATTTTCCTCAGCTGGTCTAAATCACTAAGGGAAGTGAGCAAACAGTTTAGAGCAAGAAAAAGTGAGCATTATTCTGATTTTACTTTTATGCCCAGCTGATCTTCTACCACAATTTTGATATTGCTAATCTGCAGTACAAAAAAAACCCAACTTGTTTACTCAAGCCAACCAAGAACAGATACGGAACATGAAGCAAGCAACCTGTAGGATGCTACTGAAAACCATCCTGCTTTTCCACACTTGAAAGTCTAAATCATGTCCTTACACTATGAAATACTATACCTGGAAAACAAACTAATAAAACATTGAATGATGACAATCCAGCAAAACTTTCCTCAGCTAGTTCTCTGCACAACAAGCCAGTTATCATAAAGATATGTCAGAAGACTGAGCAGAATTTGACACTGGATTTTCAGCAAAGACCAAGCCTGGTGACATGCATTGTATGTAAAATCTGGGGAGGAACAGTGACAGCATGAAAGGCTGCAATGCCTTTAGACTTAACATGGGTCACATATATAACATGCATGAAATCTGACAGACACCTCAACTATAGCAATACTCAGTAAGAACCTGCTGGTAGGCACAGCACAGAGTAAAAGGCAATAAATATGAATCAAGTAACAGGTAATTAGGTTCCAATCAACCAGATGATATTTTATTCCAAATTACAGCCTCACGTAATACAAAGTTTCCACAGATCTGTAAGAGGTGTCACCATCAAACCCTCATGACCATGCTGAAGCCAGAGTATTTTTTCCCCCATAACTACCTGCTCTAGAGGGGGACTCCCAGAACTAGATTTATGGTCATATAAAGTATAAATAAATCACTTTAAGGAGCAAGTATGGAAAAATAAGTTTATGGAAACCTAAGTGCAAGTTCCTAATCACTGCAACACTGACAGGTTGGACTTGGTGATCTTTAAGGTCTTTTCCAACTTTATTGATTCTATGATTCTAAACAAGAATTAACTTCAGCCACTTGTGATTATGTATTCCACAAAGGCATTTAAAAGACACTGCTGTACAAAAATCACTCTACAATCAGAATTGTTTTTAAAGCACACAGGAACAAACAAACATTCACACTTTCAATTTCAAGTCAACTCCATCATACCTGGACTTAAGGCAAAACTCATTTATTGCTCTGACTCCAGTGATGAAATTATTCTGTGTGTATTTTGGTCCATACTCTCTTTTTTTCAGGACTGCTTTCACTTAAAAACAGAAATGGATAAGCAAGTTAAGTCACTCATGGAGACTACAGTAGAGACTTCAAGAGGTAATTCAGGTTAGTGTCATACCTTCAGGTGGAGATGTGAGAAAACAGTACTTGTCAGTGAGACATAAAACTTACAGTGAAGAGAAATAAATGTTCTTCAGCATGGAAATGAGTAAGAGCACAATGATTTAACACCAAAAATGCTACCTGCTGTCATTCAGGGTTCTTAAACACACTTAACTGTCACTGTCAGCTATTTCTCCAATTCTGATGTCAGAGACTGTGTTTGGCTACCAAGACAGCATTCAAATATGGCCATTTGGAAAACCCTACTCCAGCAACTGAAATGGAAATACAGTGCTCCATTTCCTTTCCCCCCCCCAATACTTCACCAATTCCACCTTCTGCAGATAAGATTTTTGACCTTTGCAGCCCACAGAGAGAACTGAGACAGACTGCACACGTTGCTCTTCTCTACTAGTACTTTCAGAATCAGCACACTTAATATTGGGCATTTAAAACAACTAAAAAGATACATTATTTATTTATGATGCTTTGAGAGTCTGGAAGATGTATTACTATCACATCAGGTTTTTGTTCACAAGGGAAAGAACACCACACATATTCGGAAGGATAAATGGCATTTTAAATGTATTCCATTATTTCCTCATTTTCTACACAAACATAGCTTCATCTTACTTCAAATGTAAATTACTATACACTTACTGCCATTATAAACATTATGCTCACTGGAAGAAGAGTTACAGTTGCTGAAGGGCATCTCATTAAAGAACACAACTCAAAACAAGAAGTCCTCAGGTGGGAAGACTGATAAACACCACATGTAGTTCCTGCATTTCACAGGATTAATATAATTTCTATAATTAGTCCAGAATTTCTCCTTCAGTCACAGGATATTTACAGAAAATAAGGCATTTGAAGACTTTGAGAATTTTTTCCCAGGGTTCTACATTGTCTTACTTCTGAGTTCTGAAAGCTAAAAGGCAAAGTATACTGATTAACACTCAACAATGCACTACCACTACAGATGACAATATTTGATATAATCTGATTTCTGTCACCTAGCTTTACCTTACCAAATTGTTTAAGCACTTGAGTAGTCAGTGGGTTGTATTGTGTTGTATTGTATTGTATTGTATTGTATTTAGGTGGGTTGGATTGGTTGATGGGTTGGACATGATGATCTTGAAGGTCTCTTCCAACCTGGTGGTGTATTGTATTGTATTGTATTGTAATGCTCCTGAGCAAAGGTGGCAAAAAAATTAGACATTGCCTACAACAGTTCATAGTTTACTAAGTTTAGAACACACTTAACATTTTTTTACAAGAATAATGCTTCCCATCCTTACTTATCTAAAACAGATACTTATCCAAAGTACAGTAACCTTGGCAAATGTGCAAAATTGGTGAAAAATGTGGAGGGAAAAATGTATCAGTCTGGTATTTCCAAGAGAAGGATGAAGCCAAATAAAACATATGAAACAGCAGATTTTTTAAATTAATGATCCTTTTAAAATGTTACAGCCTTAGTAATGCTTAGATCAATAACTTTCTAAGTCACAGCAGAATGTGAAGGCTAGAATTCCACTTTCTAGACACTATCAAACTCTTTAATGTATAAACACTCTTGTTTGCAGAGTATAAACATTCTGTAATCTAGAGACAAAACTCTCTTCGCTGACAGATAAAACAACCTAATTTCTCCAATCTGCCTTGTGGGTTTCCCCCTGCAGGCATACACTAAGGGACAACAGACCCAAAGAAACTGACACAAAGGATGCAGACAAAGTGTAAAGAAAATCCAGACAAAGAGACAACAACATCTCATCTTACTAACAAGGATTATTTAATGTTTATATACATTTAGGGAAAGAAAGGAAGGCAGTTTGGTACAGCTTATAACCTGCTGAGTCGCTTTCACACCAGAGATTTTTTTTTTCCAGATCTTTTGTATTTCTACAGAGTCTAAAGAGAAATGGCAATTTCTACTTTGATAGTACTTCTTTCTATACATAGAAGATTAGGATCAAAAGCACAAGAGGTTTTAACAGTGCCACTCTCACTATAATAGAAACTATCAGAAAGATGGAATGAAATCAAGTCATGATCAATCAAAACCAAGAAAGAACATTATGTTATTTTATACACTTTTATTACTCTTCTCTGATTTAATTGGTCATTTTCCCTAAGTCAAGACTGTTTTGTTTGTGACATTAATGGCTTGAGAGATCTCCCTGTCCTCCTTTCAACCCAAAAGCCTTTTTTTTTTTTGCTCCTGTTTAGTTGAGGAGGAGAGTGATAGAGTGGCCTTGGTGGGCGCCTGGCATCCAGCCAGGGTCAACCCACCACATTTCCACAGGCACAAACAGGAACATTACAGAACTCAGATTAGGCAGTTCATGTGGTCAACATATATTTAGAAGCAACACTGATTAGATTAAGTCAGCAATAAGAAGGAACAGAGGAAGACTTAGAACAAGGAACAGGGGAAGATCAAGTATTTAGCTCAGCCATGCTAAGTCTGAGATGGTGAATGCCTAAAAACACACAAGGAGGACAGTATGATAACAGATGAGAAAACAAATCAGCCTTTTCCTGACAAACTCTCAGCTTAAATGAAACTACTGAAAACAAACAGAAGAGCAAGAAATTGGAAAGAATAACCCTATTTTTGATTTTCCAGGAGTGGTTCTCAAACACCTCCACATACAAGTGTGCTTTAAAATGCTAGTCACAACTTGCTACACAACTGGAGAGGAACCACAGTCTCCTTGGACAGCTCTGACTATTAGCAGCCAACAGTGAAGATTCACTAGAGGAAGTACACCTTTACCTTTCACCTGAATGGGTTCTTTCATTGGAGGCTGCTTTTGCCCTGCATTGCTTGTGTCTTGTCCTGCAAAATAAAAATAAAGTTCACTGTGAAAATAGAAGCACCTCCCTTTCTTTTTTTAGTACAGTTTGGTGGACACAAAACAAGAATGCATCTTGATACTGCTTCCCACCCTGACAAACAATAATTTTTTTGCCAGATTTACACCACCTAACTCTCCAATTTCAAAAGACAGGAGGAGGCAAAAAATAAGTACCAAAAGAAGATATTTAATATAGCATTGATCAATAAACACCTAGCAGCTTGCAGAAGCACACAAACCTGCAACATACCTTTAGAGAGCATCCTGAATTTTTTTTTTTTTGCAGAATTTAACAGTGTTCTTACAGTCTGGAGCCAGTTGCATGCAAAATTTTAGATGAGTAAATATAATTAACTCTATATAGTTATGGGTGCTGATTACCAGAGTCTCATAGAGATTTCAAGCTATAATTCAATTTTAAGGGACTTAAGCTTTTGCATTTAGAAAAGCTATCTTCTTAGAACACTGAGTATTTAAACTAAAATCCACAACTCTTGCATCACAAGCTGGAGCTAGAATGAAAACAAAGTATTTTAGCTTGTTTTGAAATCACATTATCACAGGATGTCAGGGGTTGGAAGGGACCCAAAGAGATCATCGAGTCCAGCCCCACTGCCAGAGCAGGACCATACAACCTAGTTCAGGTCAGAGAGGAATGTATCCAGACAGGCCTTGAAAGCCTCCAGAGAAAGAGACTCCACAACCTCTCTGGGCAGCCTGTTCCAGTGCTCTGTGAGCCTTACAGTAAAGAAGTTCCCCCTTGTATTGCGGTGGAACCTCCTGTGTTGCAGCTTACATCCATTGCTCCTTGTCCTATCCCAGGAAGTAAGTGAGCAGAGCCTGCCCCCTTCCTCTTGACATCCAGCTCTCAGATATTTATAAACATTTATTAAATCCCCTCTAAGTCTTCTCTTTTCCAGACTAAAAATTGCCAGGTCCCTCAGCCTCTCCTCATCAGGCAGTGCTCCAGCCCCTAATCATCCTCTTAGCCCTCCGCTGGACCCTCTCCAGCAGATCCCTATCCCTCTTGAACTGGGAAGCCCAAAACTGAACACAGTACTCAAGATGAGGTCTCACCAGGGCAGAGTAGAGGGGGAGGAGAACCTCCCTCGACCTCCTGGACATACTCTTCTTAATACACCCCAGGATCCTGAGGATATGACTCAAAAAGCCAAATGTAATGTAATTTACAGTAATGTTAAGTGAATCTTAGCATTTGGAAAACAACAAATTCCAGTAATTTCACTAAGAAATTAGAAGTACTACTTCAAAAAACAAATGTTGCATCCTTATCTTACACATCTCAACACAGCCTCTGGAAAAAAAACCTTCTGATTCTAACAGGTCAAACCAGTACACCCACTCTTTTGTGCCCTAACGTTAGCCTCTCATCTAGCCATCAACAAAATTAAAACTGAACTTATTGAAAGGGATATATATAAAAATAAGTAAAAGTTGCAGATTTTTTTTAAGCAGGTTTGTCTTAACTCATGAGAAACTCATAGCTTAGCACGCTACTCAAATTACTCAGAGGTCCTGAAGCTTGGACTACATAACTATCTTTCATCAGGCAATTAGTTACTGTCCTAACAGCAGCTGAGGACTAAGGCTAACACTTTTCCAACAAAGTATATTTGGCTTGTAGCACTTACAAATTTATGAAACTGATCTTATTACACAACAAATAAAGCTGGACCATAGATCACTATAACAGCCATGCCTATTAGTTATTATTTGACTGGAATACCAAAGCTAAACAACCCTTGGCTGCTCCTTTCTCTTCTTACCTCGTTTTAAACACCAGGCAGCTATCTATCAATGCTCATTATAAAAAGCTTCAGCTAAGATTGCTGAGCAGAGACTGAGGAGTAGCTTCTTTTCAGAAACTGTGTGCACCCATTTATGTCATTGGAAGAGGTATCACCAACACTATTTAGCAAGAGATTGGGCCACAAGATTGGGGGGGGTGGGGAGGTATAAAAATATCAAGACTTGTACCTATGCATACAGCCATATGAACATCAATTACTGTCTCAGCCTACAGACTGGACAAAAATCACAGGGCATCAGTGAGGGGGAAAAAATTGCAGATTATTCAGCTCACAATTGCTGATTTTCAGACAAGCAGAGATTGATATGACAGAACTTTCAAGTTGAATACAGTATTTTCAGTATCACATTAACAGGAAAAGCATTTTTCCGGGTTTACTGATAAAGAAAGGGAGATCTGTTATTTGCTAAATATTTAAGTTACTGGGGAAAAATGTCAATCCTTACAAACAGTGTATTACTTTTTCAGAATCCTATCAAAATATCACATTTTTTAAAAAAATAAACAGGAGTAACATGTCCATAATGTGTAAGAACATACCATCCTGGGCCCCAGAAAACATGGCCTATATGAAGGGTTTAACAGTATGCATTCCAAAACAGATTTCAAAGGGACTGTTCATCTATGCACAGTATCTCCAGGCTGCAATTTCATCTACACTTGCACACCTCAGCCCCCACATACAGCAAAAGTCTCAGGGTGCCCATATGGTGCAGTTCCACTCAAGGATTCCTATGATTCAATGCTCTGCTGCCACAAAGGACTGTAACTCTCCTCCGACCATTTTAGAGACAGGGAGCAGGACGAGTTTACTGATCCAGCCTACCTCTGCAATTCATTTTTCACAAAACAAGCCTAAACATCAGCAATGCCAGCACAAGAAGGAATAATCAGACTGGGGTGGAAGAAGGTGGGAACACCCCTTCTGATGACAGTCAACAATTATATAAAGTTAAGGCAATCCTGAAAGCAATAGGTGCTAAGCTGTTTTGACACATCTGATTTTTAACACCAATAACCACACACTAAGAACCCGTAAGATACCAAGAACTACAACTGGCTCCACAGCCTTTCACTTTATTCAGGCACACATACTTCTGCAAGAAGGCTGCCCTCTAGCAACCATCTTCAGCTCAAGACTTTCCAAGAAGCATCAACGGTCTTAAGTATTATCCTCTTCTGAAATTCAACCACAGAAATAACATCCAATCGTTACACTAACATCTAAGATCCACTTTTGAACTTCAAAACATCAGAAAAGTAGCATC
Organism: Colaptes auratus; assembly: GCA_015227895.2. Classification (NCBI taxonomy): domain Eukaryota; kingdom Metazoa; phylum Chordata; class Aves; order Piciformes; family Picidae; genus Colaptes; species Colaptes auratus. The sequence goes on from CM037643.1 coordinate 7,604,379, forward strand.
CTTGAATGGCTACAGTTAGTACCTTTTACAGACTACTGCAAGCCTCAGGAACTTACAATTCACTGAAGAGTAAGTATCTGCTAACTTGACAGTGAAGAGAAGGACATTGTCTTTAGCAGATCACAGAACTTTAGACAAAAGCACACAGAAAGAGAACTTTCATTTTTGAAAGCATCTCTTATCTCCTAAGCATGGTAGTCTTACAAATAAGCATCTGTGCAGTCCTACACTTAAAAAGCAGAAGAAAAAAGAAGAGGATGCTACAATGGAGCAAGAAGACAATTCTGAATTTCACAAGCACTTAGCTAGCACAAGATTGACAATCAAACAGCAAGAAGGGTCTGGTAATGTCCATTTTATCAAGATTTCAATGTGAACGCTGCAGTTCTGACAAATGTCAGATAAGACAGCTCTAGCAGATGAAAAGGCTTAGCCTTCTTTACCAGTCATCTGTGACCTGACCTGCAAAAGTCACAGTATTCAATATTCACACTTAATTATCTTCATCACTAGTTAGTTTCACACAACAAACCTGCAACACCACAAAAAGAATTCAAGTAAGCAAGCAAAGTGGTGAGAAGACAAGCAATGCATTCCACTTCTTATCCCTTCACTTACCTAATCCCTTCTGACATCCACATTTTATCATCACCACATTAAATTTGATTACTCCCTAAATTTAAATCCTTTCAATACTGGAATGGCAAAGAATTAAGTTTCAGCATTCCTTCCTGCTTCTGCATTTGAAATTTATATATAGATGCCCACAAGCAAAAAATACTAAGAACTCTGCAGCCATAATACCACACAGCTGTGGGGAAGAATAAGTTATCAGTTTTATACATATACTTCTTATATTTATTTTAATTGAGTGCTACCTGTTCCAGCTTTATTTGGGGTTTCTTCAGGGGTTGATCCATTTCTGTCTTCTGATCCAAGATCTTTTTTCTGACCACTGGATGTATAAACTCTCACTTGACTTATCAACTGCACAGGCAGACGATTGCATGGTACAATATAAGACAGACTCCCACTTTTCATTGAAGCTTGCCATCCTAACAGGGGAAGGGGAAAAAAAGGAAAAGATGCTTCAGGAAACCATTTTGGGAAGAAAAAGAAGGGAAAATGGTACAGTTACACCAATGTATATTATTGAAAGTCAGCTTTTTAGTAGTGATCTGTGCTTACTTCGCTCATTCTTTGGAATTACAAAATGGGAGTACACAGAATACTTTCACTGCCTCCCTTCAAACACTCACTTTTAAACTTAATTCTAGCATTAGGGTTTTACCCTCATACAGTACCAAAGACATCCAGGGGAAAAGAGCAACCGAACAAAACCCCAACAGGTGATGCATAGCTATTTGATAAGAGTGTCTTGATAACACGTTAGATTCTGTTCTAGTTATACTTCCTCAGCAAAAAACAACTACTGATAAAAGGACAAATACAGGCCACTACAAAACCACCAAACCAGGGTGGTAGCCAGGGCATTCACTTCACTCTTTGTAAACACACTGCACAAGCCACACCTTGCCAAATAAAACTGAACTCTGCATTACAGATCAAGAGCAACCCATTACAGAAATTGCACAGAAGAGCACACAACATTGTTTAAATCGTTTTATGGAGAAGAACATCCACAGCAGGCAGACTGCAAGACAAACACGTTTAAAAAGCCTAACCTGCAAAAGCCCTCTTGAGTTTCCAAAGACTAGCCAAAAGCTGAGTTGTATGCAATAAGGGCCAACCTGTATTAGCACCCAGTTTCTTTTGGCCACCATAAACACTTCTGTAGATGCACAACTCCTCCAACCAGAAATACAACAGGCAAAGTGTGCTTAGAAAGCACTCATTGAAAGAATGACTACATTTAAAAACAATCATAGATTAAGTAGTGCTGGTAAATCAAGTTATTCAAAGTATGACTAATCATATATGAATAATGCACCTCTCACAAGATGACAGCCTTTTATAAAACCTATTTAGTCTATGAAAGTCTCCACAGCTTTCAGTCTAGTCCTCTACAGTACATGTGTATGCACCAGTCTGAACCTTACAGAAGAGCCACTGAACCAAAAAAAAAGGTCAGCTAAGCTCTTATTGACTATGAGTCGTTGTTGATGTGACCAAAAAAAACCAGGAAAATCAACACCTCAGGGAGCTTACTGATTACAACTCATAAAACACTACAGCAAATATATGGCCCAAGATGAGCAGTGTTGTTTCCTAAGCTGTGCTGAGCAGCTGAAAAAGGGAAACTTAATCAGCACGTTCAAAGGATTATTTCTTTTTTCCTACTAATGCATGCACACACAACAAACCATTAAAGAAAAAGGGTATTTGCTGCCATTCAACCACAAGTGTTTATATGAATAAAACTGGTCAGCATTTCGATGTTTGGGATCTGTGGCCTAAAGGAAAAAAACCTCACCCCCCTGACCAACTGAGCCGAATCTCATGGGGTCTGTACTCTGAATGGAAAAGCCAGGGGCTCACTCCTCAGCCCAATACCAACCCTGCAAGATCACGCTTCATTTTTATCTGGTAACTGCAAACTTCACCCCCAAGCAGGGCATGACGTATCAGTTTTACATAAGGCTGGGGCTAACAGGGCAGCAGGCCTACAGCGGGTGTATGCCAGCATCCGCGGCAAGGTTGCTCTCTGCTCGTCAGGATACACCTCGCCTACTGAGGCAGCTACGACTTGAGGAATCTCCTCTGTTTTAAGAGCCGGTTATCGGCTGGCAGCCTGAGCTCGGCGCTCTCCGACGGCTCCCGGCCCTGAGATGCCCCACAGCCGGGGACGGTGTCACTGCCTTAAGCCTCACTACGGCTTCCTACGAGACTGGACCGGAGAAAGCGGGGGTCCGCCAGCCTGGGAGAGCCCAGTCTCGCCCAGTCCGCGCCGGGGAGCTCCCGGCAGCCCGCCGGGCCCTGAGGGACTCACCGTGGCAGGCGCGGGGTAGCGGCGGCGCCTGGCACCGCAGGTACAGGCGGTAAAGGCCGCGGCAGCCCCGCCGCTGGGCTGCCAGGGCCGGCATCATGGCGGCGACCGGAGCCCAGCCGCTGCCCGCCGCACGCCAGCGGCCGGCGAGCGGGCTGCGATTCGCATCGGAGACCCCCGGGCGCTGTTGCGACGCGGCCCCGCTGGCCCCGGGCAGCAGCTGGGACCCGGGAAGCCGGCGGTGGGCGGAGCCGCGGCACCCGGATGTGCGGAGGGACCTGAGGGCGGGCGGGCGCGCGCGAGCGAGCGACACCACCCCACTGACTCACCCGCCCCGCCCCGCCCGCTGCGTCTGCGCGGAGCGGCCGCGGAGGCCGCGCCGAGACTCGGCTCAGCTGGTGGCTGCCTGTGACCCCGCGCCGCAGTTTAACAGCCTGTTTGACCCTGCCTGCCTCCCGCCGCGAGGCTGCGCCTGAGGGACTCCGCGGGAGCGCCCCTTGCTTAGGAGCGGCTCCTTTACCACTCGTAATAAAGACATAATATATTCCAGCAACAGAACAAGAGGACACAGTCTCAAACTGCAAGGGAAAGTTTAGGCTTGATCTTAGAAAAAAAAGTCTTCACAGAAAGACAGGTTGCCCGTTGAAATATGCTGTCCAGGGAGGTGTTTTAAGAAGAGACTGGATGGGGCACTTAGTGCCATGGTCCGGTTGAATAGTTAGGGTTGAGTGAACGGTTGGACTTGGAGGTCTCTTCCAACCTGGTTGACCCTGTGATTCTGTGCGTGCATGCTAAACTTGGCAGCATAGGTAAAAAAACCCTAACAATATGGGATTTAAAGTAATGACATTAAAACACCTATGCTAAAATTTACAGAATATTTACAGAATTAACCAGGTTGGAAAAGACCTTTGAGATCATCAAGTCCAACCTATCACCCAAAACCATCTAATCAATTAAACCATGGCACTAAGTGCCACAGCAAGTCTCTTTTTAAACACTACCAGTGATGGTGACTCCACCACCTCCCTGGGCAGCACATTCCAATGGCCAATCTCTCCTTCTATGAAGAACTTCTTCCTAACATCCAGCCTAAACCTCCCCTGGTGCAGCTTGAGACTTTATTCTCTTGTTCTGTCACAGGTTGCCTGGGAGAAGAGACCAACCCCCTCCTGGCTACTTGTAGAGAGCAACGAGGTCTCCTCCAAGCATCCTCTACTCCAGGCTAACCAATCCCAGCCCCCTCAGCCTCTCCTCACAGGGCTGTGCCCCAAACCCCTCACCAGCCTTGTTGCCCTTCTCTGGACATGTTCCAGCAACTCAACATCTTTGTTAAAATTCTAAGATCTTTGTGACAGTGCCCCACCCTAGGTTCTCCCCTAAAATGTGCCTCCCAAATCTGTGCTGATAAATAAATAAATAAAAACATTCTCTAAAATGTGCCCTGCAAACGATCATGCAAGTCAAGAGGGTTAGGCTGTCATCTTGTATCTACCCTGTGTGTGTTCTAACATCTTGCCTACAGTCTGGCTTAGGACCATGTATGTAATTAGTCCCACTGGCAACAGATTACATGCTTCTTAAGAAAAGTTACTATTTGAGCAATTTAAAGTTTTTCCTCAGTAGTTTCGACACCACACAGCTGACAAAATGTCTCTGGCTCCCTTGCCTTCATTTGCACACTGGGAAGAACATGGGAGCTCTCCAGAAGTTAGCATGGCAGGGAATTTGGAGAATTAATGTACCTGGTAGGCCACAAAGCATTTGATCACTGAGGAGAATGATTACCCTGCCTGTCTTTAACATCCCCAATTAGATTTTACACAAGGTTTGCAGGCACATAGCTTCTTCACCAGCCAGTTAGTAATTAGCATTGCCAACACAAGTTTTCCTAGAAGGTTGAAGATGGAGCTAAAATACTTGCATAAAATAATTACCACCCACTTTCCCAGTAGTCCAATCACAGCCATGCCAAGTCAATCAGGACTGTTGCAACAGATGCTGCATCATTAAGTACCAGATGTACAGCGATGGAGCTAAGTGCAGAATTAACTGCACATTGTAGCAAAGGTGAGGGCAATTCACCAGTTTTAGTTGGGTCTAACATGCAGCTGGTGTTTGGCTGGCTGCTTGTTATTTTGGCAAGAGACTTAACAGTAAAGAGAAGAAGAAATGTGAGGTTAACAGAGTCCCTTTTCTTTTCCCTACATAAAAATGTTTGAAAGGCTATAGAAATTCTTGAAACATTTGTAATTCCTAAAGAGTCTCTGCTATACTCTTGGAAGCCAAGCTAACTGCTGCATTGCTTTTGAAAACAAGTTTACTATTTCCTATCCAAAACCAAATGGAATTACTAAACTATTTCATATTCTATTACCCAGCTGAATTAAGTCAATTTGCCTTGTCTGGTAAATATGAAACAGGAAGGAAAATAATAAAGCTGGATACCATGGACATAGTGGTACATAGCACCAGAGTGGCAGTCCACCAGGACCTAAGGGCTCTGTATGAAACTTTCTATTGCTTAACACACAAACCTGGGGAAGGAGACAAAGAACAGGCAAAACAGCACCAATAACAGCCTCTTCAGCATGGGATAGCTGAATACCAAAAGTAGTTGACAATAAATTGCCATGCCTCATGGCAGGTAGCAGCAGCATCATAAGACAAAACCCTCAAATCCTTATTCATGAGCATCATGACCATTTTCAATCACTAACAATGAATGGGGAAACACTCTGAATGACAGGGAACAGTTGATATATTTTAACATATCCAAACTTTATTAACAGCTCTTTGCCCATGGCCAAAGGCTACTACATACAGCCATGACAAAAAAGTGAGGTCTTATTTCTCATTCAGTATAATTGCAATTGCATCCTAAGGTTTCCTTTTGAATAATGGGGAACTAGATGATTCTTGTGGCCCCTTACAACCCTGACTGATACTATGATCTACTTTAAATCCTTATTAATTGAAATCAATCTGGTCTAAAGAAAAAAAGAAAACTCATTGCCATTCAAGCTCCTAAACTATGGCCTGATTAAAAAAAAAAAGTTTTTTTTATATATGCCATGCTTGTACAGCCGCTTCTGTGCCATCCAAACCTCTGGTTAGGGAACAGAGGTTGTTCACATATCTGTTGTGTGAATATAGAATAGATCAGACCAGGTTGGAAAAGACCTTTGAGATCATCACGTCCAACCCATCATCCAACACTAATCTAATTAACTAAACCATGGAACCAAGCACCCCATCAAGTCTCCTCCTAAACACCTCCAAGGATGGTGACTCTACCACAGCCCCAGGCAGCCCATTCCAAAGGCCAATTACTCTCTCTCTCTATGACGAACTTCTTCCCAACATCCAGTCTAAACCTCCCCTGGTTGAGCTTGAGACTCTGTCCTCCTGTTCAGGTGCTGGTTGCCTGGGAGAAGAGATCAGCCCCCACCTGGCTACAACCCTCTTCAGGTAGTTGTAGAGAGCAATAAGGTCTCCCCTGAGCCTCCTCTTCTCCAGGCTAAGCAACCCCAGCTCCCTCAGCCTCTCCTCATAGGGTTTGTGTTCCAACCCCTCCCCAACTTTGTTGCCCTTCTCTGGACACATTCCAGCAACTCAACATCTTTTCTAAACTGAGGGGCCCAGAACTGGACATAGTTCTCAAGGTGTGGCCTAACCAGTGCTGAGTACAGGGGCACAATGACTTGCCTGTTCCTGCTGGCCACACTATTCTTGGCCACCTGGGCACACTGCAGGCTTATGTTCAGCCAGCCATCAAACAGTACCGCCGGGTCCCTTTCTGCCTGTCTGCTCTCCAGCCGCTATGACCCCAGCCTGCAGCACTGCATGGGGTTGTTGTGGCCAAAGTGCAGCACCCGGCACAACTTAGTTTAAATTACTCTTTGGGATTGCAGCAACCTCCTGCCTCGTGTGCCTTTCATAGATCACAGCGAGGTTTTTACAAGAGACTGTTAGGATTTTACACTTTTTATGATTCTACATGTGTTGTTATCAAGAAAATACCTACTGATAGTTAAAAACCAAAAATCTTTGAGTACATGAAGTGGCCAGAGATTCCAAATGGCTTTAAGTTTTCCAGGTAGAATATTTAAGTAACAGAAAAATATAAAATGCTTCCTGGGAGGCAGGTGCATGAGGGGAATGATTCTTCCAAAGCACAAAAGGTGAATGTACAGAAGCCTGTGTAACTCCACTCCACGTAGGTCTATAGAGTTATTCCACAGTCACTGGGCCAAAGATCAACTTAAACTAGAAGCAAGTATCTTTGATTTCCAGCACATGGCTGTTTTGCATTGGTCACTTCCAGTTCATTCACCTGTACACCAGCAGGGTCACCTCAGTTTCTTGAACTGAGTACAGCACTCAACCAGCCCTCTGAACCCCAGCAGCAGCCAGGCAGCTAGTGCCCCCCTGCTGCTACTGGGGAAAATAGATTAAAACTCTTAAAAATCAGTACTAGATATACCAGACATAAGGCACTGAAAGAATTGACCCCTCCCTGGAGGTGTTCAAGGCCAGGTTGGATGAGACCTGATAAAGGAAGCTTGTTCTGCATATTACTGCAGAGGATAAGAGCAGTTCATAGATTCATAGAATGGGTTAGGTTGGAATTGAATTTAAAGATCATCTAGTTCCAACCCCCCTTCCATGGGCAGGGACACCTTCCACTAGACCAGGTTGCTCAAGGCCTCAATTCATGAACAAACAAGGTTGTCTTGCAATGGTCTTGACAAACCACACCCAGCTCAAACTGTAACCAAAACCATAATCCAATCATGAGTCTGATAGTAAATTGATCCATGTTTCTGCACAGAGAATCCCACATACATCGAGACATCAGGACATTCCCCCAGAATGCCACTATGAAAATGCAGCAGAGCAACAGGGAACAAACAAAACCCCAAAACCAATCAACCATGAAGCCCAGTAGTAATTATAGACCATAGGAACTGTTTATTTCTCTAATTTTCCACTACAGTAGCTTCAAATATAATGGGCAAGCACACAGAATTCCACTGCAGCTGTTTTCCATCTTAAATAATCCATCCAGCCTGTCAGTTCTTGTACAGTGTGGAAGCACCTGGAAATGCTTACCAACAGTATTTTGATAGAGACTAAATTAGAAATAACTTAGAAAACTTCAGTACTGTCCAGAGGATACTGATGGCATGAAACCATGAGAGGTGAATTGGGGCTTGTGAAAGCAACAGAGCACCCAGCAGGATTTCCATACTTCTTATCCAGAGTTGAACTCTTCCGCCTTCTTATTTTTGTCCCCATTCTTCTTCTTCTTCCTCCATTTCTGCTTTTGTGAAAACTGCAATTGACATTGTGGATAATCTAAGCCTGCACCTTTATAACTTCTGAGTCTCAGCCCAATTTTCCTGTGAAACCTCAAGCAAATGAGATTTTTATCCAATATATTCTTGCTCTTCACATTGGCAAAGGGTGAAAATTCACAGGAACACAGACAGCAAATGGAAATACCACAATCTGTACTTTTCAAGGAAACCAGCTTCCTCACTCCAGGCAGGAATCTACAGATTCTTGCAACACTTCACTCGTCTACAAGCAACATATCATGGTCAGGCACATGGAAACTGGGATAAAGGGAGATGAACTCAAATTAACCATCACTTTCTTCCACAAGCAAAGTCTTTTACAGCTCCTTAGGATACAATCCACACTACTGCATCTACAAAGTCACAGCTGTATGGTGCTATCCAGGTGTGGTAAAGTAAAGCCCCTCTGGTAGGCACTGGGGTTTAAGGGAAGTCAGTGCCATCACAAATGAGCTAAGCCTAGCCCACAAGGCTAACACAGGGTCACATTATTAGCAACGTTGGTTTACACATTTGCTTACTAGTTGCAAAACAAATTATTATAGGAATATAATTTCTAAGTAATCAAGCACTAGCTGCAGTTCATTTTCAGTTCAGCAGTGGCACTTCTTTAGGCAGTGGGATGTAATCATAGTCACACAGTAACCTATTTTAAGATGAAAGGGAGAGGAACCCTGCCAAAACACAGCTGTACAGCCAGCTTTCTCTAGTGACACCTGCACTGAAAATAAGGCAGAAGACTGAGCACATAGGTAATTTTTTTTTTAAATCACAGAATTACTGAGTCTACAATAGACCTCTGAGATCATCAAGTCCAGCCTATGACCTAACACCACCACATTAATTAGACCCTGTCAACAGGTCTTGGTGCTACCTATGCAAGGCGTAAAGCAGAACACCTCGAATGACTTAAGGACAGGGATCATCTGCTTTTAGTTTTGGTGTAGAGCCTAATCTTCCTTCTTCCTCTAGAAAAAGTAAATGGCAAGCCACAGTAGCTCACTGCAACCTGCACCACTGTAAATACACACAAAATACAACAAAGCGAAGGAAACGAACCACTCGCCAACCAACATGCACCTAGAACACTTAACACAGAAAGCTGTTGGTCAGTAACTTAAAACTTGAGAGACCTGAATTACACAACACATTAGTAACATCGTAAATCCAGAAAAGAGGGGGGGGGAAAAACCCCCACAAATCCACAAACCTACACAATTTGATTTCACAGAATGTCAACAAAACCATAGCTGTTATCAATACAGAAAACAATTTAATTTGTTTCAAAGTAAATATTTGACATCCAAAGCACACACAATGGAAGAAGGGTCACAATAAATTACAAATGGAGATACTTGCTCATTCACTGGAGCAAAAGCCCTTGGTATTTCCAATTTCAGACCGTCAAATTTATCATTCTTGCTGATTTAAGCACGGCACTAAACAAATATGGATCCCAGTGCTTTCTTTCACAGGTACTGGCATGGATAATTTACTGCAGTGATCCAATTTGAAAATCAGTAGGGACCAGTAAATGGCTGCACAAAAGAAAGAGCGAATGAGGTGCTTTTTCCTTAGTGTCAGCAGCCTGTGATTATTATGTTTATTAGATTTTCCTGAAAGGGCTTCACATTTTCTCAAATATGCAGGAGAACTGTATTTCCCCTCTGAGCCCTTACATTAGCATTTTGTGCCTCAGTCCTTGAATACAAGCAAAAGATGATTTTTTTCCCCCCCCCAATTCATTTTAGAAGTTTGTGCCATCTGGATGGCACAGAACTAAGCAACGAAACTCCCTCACCTGCACAATGCCTGCTATTATCCCAGAGCAGGCTTCTGCAGAGAAGTTCAGAAGTAATGCTGACATTTTGTGAAGAAGGTATTTCTGAATCCACATTTGAGATTAAATTCAATTACATTACCCATACTGATAATGGATCTCTAAAGGATTGCTCAAGGTTCTGGCTTTAAAAGGTGATTTTAAAAACAGCAAGGCCTGACTCTTCCTGTGACTTTTAAGAAAACTATAGCACAAGAGAAGATACAGTTTGAAGTCACACCTAACCAATTTCAGTATGTATGTATAGTTTAACCACAAATACTTGCACTGCAGCAATGAAAAGTTCTAGACCATTACAACAGCCCAGCATAACACCTAGCATGGAAGTGCTTTTTCTGCTATTTTTCTTCACCAGAGAGGTTAAGATACCAGAGGCCATACCTAGCCTCTGCACACAGAAGAGCTTTACAGGAATATGCTCAATGGTCTTTGCTAATCTTACTCTGAGCACCATAAGGTGAAGTGCTTTTTCCAAACCATCCAAGCAGCAGATAGTATCATTTGTGCAAACAGGAGCAAGAAGTTGTATGTGGTGTAGGAACATACCACAGTTCCATCTGGATGCTTCCCCAACTCTTTAATCTATTTCCTGCTCTGCCAGAGCTCTTACATTGCTTCAGGCCAAGTGATCTTCCCTTCCATGCCTCAGTTCCCACCTATAAAATAGGCAAGAGTTCTACTTCCTCAATTAACAAGACCTGAAAATGTTGCAGTACCAATGCCTACTGGTAAAAAGGTCCAACACAAACTGTACAAAATAATGAGCTACATGATTTGAGAGTATTGTCACATATATAGTTAGCAGCTCAAAGACTGCTGGAATAAATAGTGGCTCATGATTATAATATATTTAGAAAATCCTTAGAATGTGGAACAAAACATTAACAGGTATTGCTCCCCTTGAGCATTCAAAGACAGCAAAATATAAACTGACAGAATAAAGACAGAAGTGTGAAATCAAAGACAAGAAAGGAAAAGATGAATGAGTTTGTGTGCAAGAAATCCAGACTGGCATGAGCAGCTCCAACAGACCCAGTGAATGCTTATGCTTGATTTATCTGCAGGTGAGAACATGCAAGTCTTAGGCTGGAGTGTCACACCTACAGCAAGCTTGTGCACAGCAAGGGGTAGGTCTACCCACACAATCTATGCAATGGTGTCTTAAGAAAACCAAGACAATAAGAGCACTCAGCAGTATGATTCATAGTAGTGGAAGCCATTCCATGTTAGACAACTTTTCCATTGCAAAATTTCTCTCTTACCACAGGCTTGTCACAGGCTCTGCATCATGGCTAGCTGTTGACAGCACAACAGGAACATACAGGTTTGGTTTTTTTCCCATATGACATAACCAGCATTTCATGTGTTTACTTGTTAGTATAGAAAGTCACAAACTCTGGTAAGGAAGCAGGCACAAGCACTGAACAATTTGGCCAGCATTGTGGAAGCTCAGTGTTATCACTTAGGCAGCCTAAAGGGTCTAGTAAAAATCAGTGGAAGCAGAGTGAGGGTTTGTTGCCCTGTTTATTTTGGTTGGAAGCTATCCTTACTCCATTGTTCCATGTTTTCTAGGCAGATCAGAGCAGCTAAGTTGTACCAAATCACAAGTAAAATCCAGGCCTTGTTTGTCAAGCACCTCCTTGCAAAGACAAGAATATACTACTAGCCAAACCAAATCAGATCCCATTTGTGAAACATCTTCCTTCTCTCAATCCATTTTTAAGACTTAACAAGCTCTACTTCAGGCACATATAAGCTTTACTCCATAGCACTGTCTTCCAACTCTCTATTCACAGAAATCTCCATCACTTACTCCCTTTAATATTCCTTGTCCATTCATGGAGTTGGATCTCAAGACTTTGTATCCTTCAGTTACAGTTACAATACATCAAAGGTCTGAAGTATTTTCCAACCTTATTGATTCCATGAAATCCCACTTAAGACTTCTGATTTAGTAACAGCATAATATTAAATGAGCAGGAGACTGCTGCAGTCTTGGACCACAAAAGTTTCCTCAGATGTAACATATTAATTTGCTTACAGTAATTACAAAAGTATTTATTTGCCTCCACTCCCAATATGGGGAACCAACTTAAATGATCAATTACAGTGGTGCCTAGAGCTGAGCAAAGTCTGATGTCACCACTCAGAAAAAAAAAAAGACACCATGTAACATGAAAGAGAGTCTAGAACAGTGCTGAAAATTGGAAATGGTAGTAAGTAGGTCTAGGTTTCTGCTCTGAATCGATACCATTGTTACAGTGCTCATTCTTGGGTTAAATTTTGAAGGGAAGGGCCTAAATTTTTGCCCTTGAGAAGGCAAAAATTCCTCATAAAATAATTTAGAGATACACAAGCCATTATGTCCCAATTCAGAAGCAGCAGTAGCAATATAGGAACAGACACACAGGACAGCATTCTGCTCAACTTCCAGGTTCAAGCACCAGTACACTGTGTTAGAAAATAAGCTTGGAGAGCCTAGCAAGTTACATTTAACACTCCTTTTATTGCAGTAGAAACTTTAGTTTTTATAAAATCCTCAAATTACAGGATATACATATAGTCAATCTTGTTGCAAATCTTTAGCAGCTGTAGAGCATTACTGCATGCAGTTGCTTCTGCAGTGTGCAAGTGTTCTATAAATAGCTAATCATGTTCAGAGAGCAAGACAAGTAGTCAAAGAATAACATGTTCAGTTACCAATTGGTTCATCAGTACCAAGAGGTTGAGCAAAAGAAAAATAAAGATAAAGGAAGTTTATAAATACATGGCTCTGATCTAACAAACTAGTACATCTGGAAACTCTGAAGGATATCCACATCACAAAATAAAAAGAACCCAACAGTGACAGGAAAATACTTTGCTTCAAGATTGGTTTTGGAAGTGTTTCACAGAAGATTTCTCCAACCAAGGAAGAACAGTCAAGTGCAGTGCTAGAGAGGTTTTACAGAAGGCCAGTGAAACCCATTTAAGTTTATGCATTTAGAACACCAACATTTTGCCTTGAATTTATGGAAAGAAGTTGTGTTCACCCAGATGAATATTCTTTTCCCATGACATACCTTTCAGCATAATCAGCACTCAATGGAATATTCACTGCTGTAGTCATGGCACTGGCTTCAGATAAGTCAGATGAATTTACATCCCAAAAATATCCTACACCCATTTGTTTCAGAAGCTGCCTAAACAGGTGCAATCCTTTATGCAAATTTTCCATCACAATTAGAGTCTCAGAAACTGGAAGAACAATTTATACAGACCTAGCTACAGATTCATTTCCTAAGGAGCTGTCATGCTTGAGTTACTGCAGTCTCACATCTGTGTAGACACAAGAACAAACCTGCAATGATTCTGCAAGAGATGGCTCAAAGTTTAAACACAGCATCTTTGTCAGAAAAGCCTACAGGTCAGCAGTTTGGCTTGATAAAACATCCCATTATGACAAGTTAACTGCACAGAGTTTTCCATGATCAGTCTTGAGATTACTTCCAATAACATAAGACACGTTACAAGGTAGAAACTTGGAAGAATTCTTTTAAAGTACTAGTAATTAAAGTAGCCTGCCCTTCAGGAAAGTGTTAACTGCATCAGCTTGACTGAATTTAACAAGAGATCAAATTCTAAGTGGGCCATATTATTACATTGAGCATAGTAATTTAGACAGAATGATTCTACAGATACATGTAGTAAGCAGAATACTGTGCTAAGTGTACTGCATAGGCATGTGTACCAAATGCTATCCACTGCAGACATCCTACAGCAGCTATAGTTCCCACTAACATAAACCTACTGATACAGACTTCTTAACAAGCTCAAACAATCCTTGATTCCTAACAAAACCAAAACTCGGTATGACTGGGTAAGTTTTGAGTCAGATGCAGTTAATTTTTTTTCCCCCCCCACCAATTAGCAATACAGCACAGTAATTTTTAAGTTTCCATGACTTGCCTTTGATATGCTAAATTTCATAGTATCTCCAAGAAAAGCATATACACATTTTTATACAGCCTGGAGTGAGATCAGTGTAAAACCAGGAATTCTTAGTCATCAGCAGAAGTGCCAGCTGCTCATAATGTTCACAAAACACAAGTGCCTGAAATTTGGCTATGCAACAGTTGGTGCCAATCTGCTTATAAAGGAAATGCTGCTGAGGCATAGTCTTCTTACAAAAACAGGGCAGGAGGGCTTCATTATTAAGTGTTCAACAACAATCCTCAGCTCAGTGAAGAGAGTCCTGAAAAGAAAAAAATCATATTTAAACGGTTTTAGAATGTTACAGCAATTATCAGAACTAAATATTGCTTAAATCTTTTTCATTCACTTTTTTCAGCAACCCCACACACACTCTATAGAGGTAGCAACTTCTTCAGATCACACTGGTGCTGCACTCTTGCAAGAGCTTTAAAATTCCTGTCCCTCAACCGTTAACATAATTAACTTCAGTTCAGCAGCTCCCAGCTGAGGACGGAGAGAAGAACAGCAGAAGAATTCCAGCTTCAAGCAAAAAGAGGCCAATAAAAACCAACCCAAACAGCCACTATAACAAAAAAAAGTAATGCTTTATCAGAAATCATGTAAGGAATTGGGAGGCAACTGTGTGTTTGCATGGCTTCTTGTCAGAATGCAAGAACTCTGCACTCCAGAAGCAACTGTTGAAAGATAGAAGTGAAAAATACAACCCGACACCACCAGCTTCCCTTAAAACTATGGGAATGCCAGCAGAAAAATCTTGGATAAACCAGTTCTCTTGAAAGTTAGCTCTAGTATTGAACAAAATTGGTTTTAGATACCAAAGTAGTAAAGCCCCTTCATAGATTTTTTTTTTCCCCTGGTGGTTAAATAAATAGTAGTTTTTTTAAACCCACAAAGCAAATAGGAAAAAAAAACCCAGTATATACTAAGATGGAACAATTAATTTCTTACAAAATAGTTGGGAAAAGGAGAGGATTAAGTTTAGTCCTCTGACCTGTCTTTGCATACCATGGCAGCCAAAGCCACTTCCTTGGTACATTAGCAAATCATTTTCTAATCAAGTAGTGATGAGAGTGGAAAGTGTCTTCACAAAAATCTTACACTGTACAAATACTTGTCATGAGAAAAAAAATTATCTGAGAAACCACTGAGCTGAACAAATCCTCATAGAAACATTCCTGTTTCAAAAGTTCAATCCAATAGGATTGGTTGGATCAACTTCCCAAAGTCAGTAAGGCTCTAATTCCATTATCATTAACCTGACTCTTGAATTTAACTAAAGGAAGTAACAAACATCCTTAAGGTCATCCACAGGTCTAATTTTTTTTTCCTGTCAACATTACACAAGTTCCTAAGTGCCTGTCCATGTTAAGATTTAGCCTCAGGTAGGCTTGGAATCTAAAAATAAGGCTATCTTCCTGTTGCAAAACAAATACAGACTCTCCCAAAGCAGAGTTTTAATTACACAAGTGTGTTCTGAAAGCTTAGAGTACGTTACAGAGAAGCTCTGTTAGATGAAAGACCTGTAACCTTGAACTGGCAGTTCCTTCTTTAAACATCCAGATGTATTCCACATTCTCTATCTGCCATTTGCAGATTTAGTATTACGAGTTACACATGCATTTTAGACTGAAAAACCTTGAATGCCTGAACACTCTGCAGCTGAACTTTCAGGATCAACGTAGTGCTTACCGACAGTATGGATTTCGCCGAGAGGAGTAGCGCAACGTGAGAAATCTGTAGTAAATGAATGGCTGCAGCAGACTCCCTTGGCCACTGAAAGAGAACAGAGTAGTAGAGCTTAATAATGACAAAACAAACAAACATACATACATAAATAAAACCAAAGTCGTCAGGGCTTTTCCCAATAAAAGAAAAATATTTGGGCTCAAAAAAATCACTAGATTGGGGTCACATTGGTTCAGACAATCTAGACCTGAAAGTGCATAACCATACATTTACAAGAGCTAAGACATTAGAGAATAAAACTGCTCAGTGAAGCAGTTCAGTGCTGTTCTCGCATTGATTTTGTATTTGTGAAGTGTTTTTCTTTTTATACTGCCTCACTGCTGTGATTCTTTGTCCACCGGCAGAAATGATCACAGAATGTTAAGTGTTGAAAGGGATCTCCAGAGATCAAGTTCATCCCCCTGCCAAAGCAGGATCACCCAGGGCAGCCCACACAGGAAGGTGGATTTTGATAGTCTCCAGAGCTGGTGGACACCTGTCCAGTATCAAGAAAAGGCCTGCTGGCCAAGCACAGAAATTGGTTGACAATGCAGCTCTTAATCACAGTGCTTTGAATATCCAGACCATATTCCTAGTATCTTTTGCAAACACACTGGGACTATTGCAGATGCATTGAGAGATTAATACCAAGCTGCTATCTGTTTCAGCTACACTGAAATTAGGTTTTGATCCTTAACAAAGCTGCTGTTTCACAGGAGAGTGCTGTAAAACAGTAAAAGGGTAGCATACAAACCCCACACAGCAAAGCACAGAAACGCTTCGAGTTTAATTTTAATGACTAAAGATTCTGCATATAGCACAATCTTAGCTCTGTTTGAACATGACAGTTCCAACAACCAGAGCTGGTTCAAGTATGAGCAGTTTTAAATGAAGTGGAATCCTTCAAGAAGGCCACTCAAGACAAGTGCTCTCACTGCACGATGACTTGCATATAACAAAAGGAGCAATTCCCTCCTCAAACTGACCCAAGCTTCAGTGACTGACAGGTTATGTGCCTATGGAACTTCAGTAGGATTCCAACATGCATATGCTCAAGATCCCCAAAATTCGCTCAACAGGCTGCACAGCAGACAAAATTAAACAGAATAAGGGAGAAAAAGAAAAATAAGAGATGAGGCTCACTGGTCTGAAGTAACCCAGGGCATAACCTACTCCTCCTTCCACACTCCTAGCAAAATGAAATTTCATGCCACTTAAATTTCTGGAATCTAATAGTGAAAAATAAGGGTTGACATTCAACAAAGCTGCAGATCTTAATGTTCTGTTACTCACTAAGATTAAACTTGTAGGAGAATGCAAGTTACAGGCCTGTTTAATCTCACCCAGCAACATCAGCCACGCTGTGACAGGGAAGGGGTTTTGGTGCTCAGTCTTATTGCAACGAATGCTTTTTGATTTTCTGACACCAACTTAACTCTCAGAACAAAATAAATTTACCTCCAAGTACAAGCCTTGGTCATCCAGAACCACATAGGTAAGATCTATGACCCACAGAGAACTCAATTGCAAAAAGCAATCATGTGCAGAAAATATCTAATTCTGAAAATATTTATGGTAATTCTTACCTGAAGAGCATAAAGACTGTAGCTGGCATCAGGAAGATTTCATTGCAAGCAATGAATTTTAGAATATTCTGTTGATTAGCACTCAGCTTGTCCAAAAGATTTCTCAGGAAGGGCAGACTGTTTGAACCTCGTGCCTTTAAAGAAGAGTATCAGAAAACATATACATTACACCTACTTTCTCTAGCACAAAGGGATCTAAACACTAACAATTCTCATTTATGATTCATTTCAGCACTTTAAGACTAAATCCTTTAAAGGTATTTAGATCAATATCCCAAAGAAAACTACCAGAAGCTTTGAACTCTCTGTAATTAGAGTCCCATTAAAAACATGAGGCACTGCAATTCCCTCACCCACCCATTTTGAGATCTAAGTGCATATAGAGATGGCCACCAGCCTTATTCTGTCTACTGGGAGAAAGTACCTATGGTAGCAAGGCAGCCCAGTTAGGAACACCAAAGGCTGGAGTTACAATAAGCTGCACAAGGCAGTTCATTGAGCAGCAGGCCCAGCTGCTTGCTAGCCTTACTCTGCAGTTTGTTCTGTTAGGCTTCTACTGAAATAGAACATTTAAATTTCATCATCTGTGGTTTAGCTTGAAAAGACAAGTCTTGAGTTTCAACTTAACTGTTACACAGCTTTGCTTCCTTCAAAGAACAGTGTTTGAAGAATAACAGTAAAATGTCAACTCCAACATATCCAGTCGTAACAGCAGGGGGGTCCAAGCCCCACAAAAAGACTTCTCAGATCCTGCATGCTGAGATCCAACACTGCAGTTTCACCCTAGGTCTTCTAAGCGTAGCTAAAGGAAACCACAGCTGCAACACAAACCTGCTTATAAACCCCACGAATACCAACAGTATTAATTGTATCATACATCTCATCATACTTACATCAAGAACCTTCTTTGTGTATGTGGCAGCGTGAAGCAAAGAGAACAGCAGAACTGGAAAGATACTCACTGAAGCAAGCGATAAGGAGAATTAGAGGCTGCATGAGTGCTTCGTATCATAGTGTTATGATAACACATAAGTCACAGCTTGATGGCTTTTTGTAAGAGGTGGTTTGGAATGAACTATGCTGGATTAAGAGATGTGTATGGCTAACATCTACATTTATACTTCTTCCCTTTGCTAGGCATTTTATTAACTTTGAAATGTGTAGGTAGGCAAAGGTACAACATACACCTTTACACACCACTGCATGAAGGCCCAACTGAGTTTACTACTTAGAGCTATCAAAATACATGTAGTAATGTTTGGGTTTTTTAATTAAGAGATGCTAGAAAATACACTTCTTTGTTAAAGAACATGCAGCTGCCAGCCACTCAGATTTTAGAGAGCAAGAACACAGACATTCCTCTGCCAGAGAGACTTTAAGAGCAGAACAGTAAGCAGATACAAAGTGGCACAAAGAAAAGTCGGTTCTTGCATATCATCTTTGACAAGCCACAGGTGTCTTTTTTGCAGACTTGATCTGTTCAATAACTTCCCTGAAATAAGTCTACCTACATGAAATCTGTCCTGCTTACAGTGAGGAGTCACATACAAACCCTGTAGTGGTAATAAAATCAAAGTTACCAACTTCTAAAAGTTGGGGGGGGGTCATAAAATCCACCAAGCTTCACTCTTAGAAAAGGAAAATCTAAGCAGCCAAAGACTGCAGTACACTAGTTCCAGAGGTGATTCAACTAAACATGGGTCAATCAACATAAGCCTCCCCCTATTTTACATGAAGTATGCTGTATAAATAGCAAACATTCCAGTTTAAACTCGTTTTTCAAACCGTGGCACAGGCCATGAAACGAATCAAGTCTTTCAGACATTTAAAACCATTCCAGGATGACACAAGTAAAGGATACTTGTAACTGGGTAGGAATTCACAAAGATAAGAGAGTACAGCAGGTAGTGGCAGCTGTCCTCCAGCAAAGCCTGGGCCAGGAACGCCCTGCTAAGCTGAAAGTGCGGTAGCCTTTGGTGTAGTCGGAGGGCACTAGTTAGAGCATTTGCCAGCAAGGCACGCTGATAAAAGCTCGCTGCTTCATGCAACCTGCAAATCAGCAGAGGAGATGTTACCATATGAACCAAGCCCCTGCTCAGAAGCCTTCCACCCTTGAGGATTGCATCACAATCACAAAACGCCTGAAGTATTTCTCTTACGGTACATAAGCCAAATACAACTTGAAAACTGGCAAAACTGACTTACTGCAGCTCTATCAACTCAACATATGACTCCATAACTAATCACAAAAACATTCATATGCCTCTACTTTACAGCTGTTCATTTTTCAGACACATACCAAAGGGTTTTAACCCATCTAAGCCTGTAAGTGTTCTGACAAAAAGCATCCAAGTAAACTGAGTAATAGAAATTTACCCTTCATCTAAAAGGGTTTTTAACCAATCTGAACCCTGTAACTGTTCTGACATAAAAGCATCCAAGTAAACTGAGCAATAGAACCTTACATGAAAAACAACTCTGTGAAAAGGGAGCACAATTACTCTGTAAATGTTTAATGCTATTTTACAGTATCACAATACATACCCTAGAAGAGGCAGGACAAATAAAGCTGAGCAGTAAACTGTGAACAAGCGGGAAATCCACATTGCTGTATCCAACTTGTTAGCCATCAGAAATTGCTACATTAGAGGAAGAAAAGAAAAAACCCAACCCCCACAGAAGTTGGTATCTTGATATTTGCATACAATGAACATTCTTCCCTCCTACATTAAATGGCAAGTCTTTCTCCATTCTTGAAGAGAAGCAAATTATAGCTCAAAGTGAAGAGTAACTTTTTGTTCTGTAGTACCTGACTCATAACATGTTACCAGCCAGGTCAAAAATAGCTAAGCTTCCTCAGAACCAAACAGATCCTTTGTATACCACAACCAAATACAGTGATAACATCTATACAGGTACTATTTCTATGCAAACCAACATCACTGTACAGCCAGCTTCAAAAACATTATCATGCAAGGTCTTTAGACCTGATTTCTGCACCTACTGCTTCAAGGTTTCTTTCAGATAACACTGCACACACCTGGAGCTAAACCTCTACAGTTTTTACTGAGGAAAGAAAAAAAAAAAAAAACCAACCCAACAACCAAGCAAGTGGTCAGGTAAAATTAGTATAACATCTGAAAGAAAGCAGCATCATTTTGGCCTGTATATTCTTGGCCTCAAAAAAAGCAGGAATCTTTTAATGGTAATCTAGCACCTCTCCTGTTGAGCTGTCCTTAACTACAGCTTTCTTCTCTCCTGATATTGGCTCTACTGAAACACGGTGTGTTTTGTCTGCTAGGTGCCTAAGAGTCAAAACATCAGCTTTCTTTCCTAGAGTCACTGAATAGTTTGGAAGATTCCCGAAACATTATCTAGTTCTATCCTCCCTGCCATGGGCAGGCATCTCCTACTAGACCAGGTTGCTCAAGGCCTCATACAAGCTGGCTTTGAACATTTCCAGGGCTAAAAGCTTCCACAACTTCTCTGTGGAGCCTCTTCCAGTGCCTCACCACCCTCATAATGAAGCATTTCTTCCCAAGAGCTAATCTAAATCCAGCTTCTTCCAGTTTGAAGCCATTATCCTTCATCCTGTCACTACCTGCCTTTGTAAAAAGTCCCTCTCCAGTTCTCCTGCAGCCCTCTTCAAATACTGTAAAGCTGCTAGAAGGTCTACCCAGAGCCTTCTCTTCATCTGAAAGAGACCAAAATAAATGTTCCCAAATTTGAACCAGTCTTTCAAGACTGCTCTTTTCTTTTTAGGTTTGGGACTGGTTTTATTACCACAATCAGAAATTATCCCAATTAATCTACAAACATCTTCGTATCTTTCACATCCATTCATACTGTCTTACTTGCACAATATAACTACACACACAGTTAATACTACACAGAATTAGTCTTAACGAAAGCATTTTCAAGAACAACAGCGCAGCAACAGCACATTTTCAACCAGAAAGTGGAAGAGTCGTTTCCCCCCGCCCGTACCCGAGCAGGCAGGCGGCCATACTGCGATTCCAACACGACCCCCACACACCAACAGCACAAGGGGAGCCCACGCTGCTAGAGAAGCTCCGTGGCCGTCCCGGGACCCTCGCGCCCACCCGGCAAGAGTCGAGCCAGCACCGCGGCCCGCTCGCCCCCAGCCCCACGGCCGGACACTACTTACGACGACTCCGCCGCCGGCCCCGCCTTGCATAGGCCCATTCTGTGTGGAGTCCGCCATGGCCGCACCTGGAGGGAGAATAGCGCCTCAGCTGGGGTTGGAACAGAGGAGACCGCGGCGAGCTACCGCCACCTCCGGAGCTCTAGGTCCGGGCCCGCCCGGCCGCAACCCACCGCAAAACCCACAGCCGGCAGCGACCCACGCACCACCGCCGCACGCTCTCGGATGTGACCAGGCGTCACTTCCTGCGAGCCGCGGGGCCTGCCGGGTAATGTAGGCCCCGCCTGGTGACGTCAGAGGGCCATGTGGGTCCGGCCGTGCCTGGCCGAGCGAGTCTGTAAGAGGAGGATGAGGCGGTGGCGCTGCCCTTCCTCCTCGGCAGCAGCCCCTCCTCTGCGGCAAGGCTCTTGGCTGGCCGCTGGCGCTCTGCTGCCTGTAGCAGGCTCAAGCTCTGCTGCGCAGCTCTCCCTGTAGGGTCTGCATAGGAAGACTTCAGTGTTGTGACAGTTAACAGCAACGGTATTAATGTGCGATTCGGCCCCAGTCTGGGCACTGTTTGCTCGCTGAGAGCTAACAGGACAAGAGGACACAGTCTCAAGCTCCACTAGGGGAGGTTTGGGCTGGATGTTAGGAAGAAATTCTTCATAGAAATAGAGATTGGCCATTGGAATGTGCTGCCCAGGGAGGTGGTGGAGTCACCATCGCTGGAAGTGTTTAAAAAGAGACTGGATGAGGCACTTGGTGCCATGGCTTAGTTGATTAGATGGTGTTGGGTGGTAGGTTGGACTTGATGATCTCGAAGGTCTTTTCCAACCTGGTTAATTCTGTATTCTGTAAAGAGTCTTTCCAGAGCTATTTAGCAAGGCAACAAACGTACTCTGTGTCAGCAACGTAAATCTGGTCACAGCTCCCAGACATGCTGCTCTCCAGTTACCTGATGCTGTGGTAGCACAGTGTTGTCACACAAAAGTGATGCAATGTGCCAATGAAATCTGCCACCTTGGGCTGTGTCCATGTGGTTTGGTGTTACTGGTCCCCTGGAATAAAATGAGTCTCTTCATAGCTCTGCATAGCCAAGGATTCATACTGTGAGTGGTATTACATTAAAAGGAAGCAGCTTTACAATAGTTTCTGAACTCTTGGATCAATAATCATTAAACCCTAAAGCCTAAGGAACTTTAATCAAGCACAGGTAGATCAGCAATGTTGACAGGAGGGCCAAGCTGGATAGCACCAACCGGAAGCCTCCTGTTCACAACGTGGAGAAGACCAAGAGGGGATTTAATAAATGTCTATAAATATCTGAGGGCTGGGGGTCAAGAGGAAGGGGTCAGGCTCTGCTCAGTTACACCCTGTGGCAGGACAAGGGGCAATGGGTATAAACTATAGCACAGGAGGTTCCACCTCAACATGAGGAGCAACTTCTTCACTGTGAGGGTCATGGAACACTGGAGCAGTCTCCCCAGAGAAGTTATGGAGTCTCCTTCTCTGGAGACATTCAAGACGCATCTGGACGCGTTCCTGTATGACCTGTGCTAGATTGTATGGTCCTGCTCTGTCAGAGGGTTTGGACTCTATGATCTCCAGAGGTCCCTTCCAACCCCTAACATCCTATGATCCTGTGAACATGTCACATATGCTATTTACAAGGTTTTGGAAAAGGTTAATTCTCCATTAATCTGGTTATTGCTCCATTAATCTGACTCGTCATAATATTGTCTTTGTTTGTTTTAATTCTGTGTGCTATGCAAACATGTCACTGTTCTCACCTGGAAGTCTGTAAATATAGTATAATTTGGCTGAAGTTGTGCCCACGTGAAAAAAAAAAAACAACAACAAAATGAGGGCCTCAAGACCCACACCTTTTGACTTTCAGCTCCTGTAGCCTCGTGTGGTTTGTACGCCTGGGTTTCTCTCAAGGATGTGCAGCAGGTTCCCCCTTCTGGCAGCATGGGTTCCAGGACAGCTAGCCATCTGCTCCAGTTTATAATCATTCCCAGATGCTTTCAGTTACTTTTTAGCAGGGGAAAAACAAACAAACAAACAAAAGACCCCACCAAAACACAGACCCAAACCAAAACACCCCAACGACAACACTTTGGTTTTGGTAACAAAATCAAATATGTGACCATACTTTTGTCAGAATCAACATCTGCAATCATCCTTTTCTCTGACTTCTGATTAAGCTTGAAGATTGATTGAAAAAGACTCAGGAAGATATCAGGAAAGGTGT
This sequence comes from Colaptes auratus, assembly GCA_015227895.2. Lineage (NCBI taxonomy): Eukaryota > Metazoa > Chordata > Aves > Piciformes > Picidae > Colaptes > Colaptes auratus. The sequence goes on from CM037643.1 coordinate 7,628,213, forward strand.
AAGAAAGTCTGCTGATGGGGAAGGAGTAAAGGAGGAGTTAGCTGATAAGGATTCTAATACAATAACAATTACAAGTAAGGCTTTAGGCTAATTGACACTTTTTAAACTGGAGATGCAGAACCTGTTTTTCCACTCCTTTTTACATTCATCTCTTGCCAGAGGGCCATGAAGTAGGCACAAGAACTGCCTGCTATTTGCTATTTGGGGACCGTTTTTCTACAGATGAAAGAGAATTTAGCAAAAAGCACTACAGAATTAGGACTCTCAGTGTGCCTGTTGAGGGACCTTGACAGGCTGGACAGATGGGCAGAGTCCAAGGGTATGAGATTTAACACATCGAAGTGCTGGGTTCTACACATTGGCCACAACAACTGGGGTCAGAGTGGCTGGAGAGCAGCCAGGCAGAAAGGGATCTGGGGGTACTGGTTGACGGTAGGCTGAACAGGAGCCAACAGTGTGCCCAGGTGGCCAAGAAGGCCAATGGCATCTGGCCTGTATCAGGAATAGTATGGACAGCAGGAGCAGGGAAGTCATTGTGCCCTGTACTCAGCACTGGTTAGGCCACACCTTGAGTCCTGTGTCCAGTTCTGGGCCCCTCAGTTTAAGAAAGATGTTGAGCTGCTGGAACATGTCCAGAGAAGGGCAACAAAGCTGGGGAGGGGGTTGGAGTGCAGCCCTATGAGGAGAGGCTGAGGGAGCTGGGGTTGCTTAGCCTGGAGAAGGGGAGGCTCAGGGGAGACCTTATTGCTGTCTACAACTACCTGAAGGAGGTTGTAGCCAGGTGGGGGTTGGTCTCTTCTCCCAGGTAGCCAGTACCAGAACAAGAGGACAGTCTCAAGCTGCACCAGGGGAGGTTTAGGCTGGATGTTAGGAAGAAGTTCTTCATAGAAAGAGAGATTGGCCATTGGAATGTGTCGGGAATGTGCTGCCCAGGGAGGTGGTGGAGTCACCATCACTGGAAGTGTTTACAAGGAGACTGGATGAGGTGCTTGGTCTTTCTCCTGCTGAGCAGTTTGGACCCTGCAACTATACATTTTCACTTGAGAAAAGACATTAAATTATATCTCAAGAAATCAAGTGTCAGCTATTGGCTTCTTCCTTTTTCAATTCTCCTCTGCGATAATATTGCTGATTGAGCAGAGAAGAAGAGCAGGAATTGATTCTGGTGTTGTTAATGATTTGGTTTCCGACAGCTATAAGGGGATTCTTCCGGACCATGAAGGCACCAGTTTGCTTTCCTTGGTGATTGATAGTTCAGATATTTAGAAGAGTATCATTGTAATTGCTGAGGACTTGGCTACCTCATTAGCAACGTGGTCCCATTTCTTCTCTGTGGCAGTCCAATGCCATCAGCACAGATGTACCTGAAATCAGCGTAAGGGCCACGAGGATGAGCAGAGGGCTGGAGCACCTCTCCTGTGAGGACAGACTGAAAGAGTTGGGGCTGTTCAGTCTGGAAAAAAGGCGGCTCCGAGGTGACCTTATTGTGGCCTTCCAGTATCTGAAGAGGACCTACAGGAAGGCTGGGGAGGGACTTCTTAGGATCTCAGGTAGTGATAGGACTAGGGGGAATGGAATGAAGCTGGAGGGGGGGAGATTCAGACTGGACGTGAGGAAGAAGTTTTACACAGTGAGAGTGGTGAAATCCTGGAATGGGTTGTCCAGGGAGGTGGTTGAGGCTCCATCCCTGGAGGTGTTTAAGCCCAGGCTGGATGAGGCTCTGGCCAGCCTGATCTAGTGTGGGGTGTCCCTGCCCATGGCAGGGGGGTTGGAACTAGATGATCCTTGTGGTCCCTTCCAACCCTGACTCATTCTGTGATTCTGTGATCTCCACTACAGACAGGCACCACCAGCCACGCTGTTCATTTTGAATCAAAGAATCAACCAGGTTGGAAAAGTCCTCATAGATCATCAAGTCCAACCTACTACCTAATACCTAACACCTTTTGACAACTAAACCATGGCTCCAGGGACAGTGACTCCACCACCTCCCCAGGCAGCACATTCCAATGGCCAATTACCCTTTCTGTGAAGCACTTTCTCCTCACCTCTCTGTTTCCCCTCAGAAAATATCACAGAATTATTGATAGCAACAGTACCTGGGATGGGAACTCTCCTAATGAAAAAAAAAAAAGTATATGTATGGTTGCAAAGGGATCTATTTTAACCTTTTGGGCCCAAACATACACACCTACTTGCACTAACAAACTGGGAGGGTTAGCTGGCTCTCCAGAAGGCTGTGCTGCCTTTGAGGGAGATCTAGACAGACTGGAGAGCTGGGCAGAGGGGAACGTAATGAAGTTTAACGAGGATAAGTCTAGAGCCCTGCACCTGGGGAGGAGCAACACCATGCACCAGTGCAGATTATGGCTTGATCTGCTGGAAAGCAGCTCCATGGAGAAGGACCTTGAGGTTCTGGTGGACAATGTATTATCCATGGGACAGCAATGTGCCCTCATGGCCAAGAAGGCCAGCAGTATCCTTTTATGCGTTAAGAAAAGTTTGTCCAGCGTGTCTAGGGAGGTTCTCCTTCCCCTCTACTCTGTCCTGGTGGAACCACAGCTGGAGTACTGTGTTCAGTTCTGGGATTCCCAGTTGAAGAGAGACAGGGACATACTACTAGAGAGAGTACAACAGAGGCTACAAGGATGATGAAGGGACTGAAACATTTGCCTGAGGAGAAAAGGCTGAGAGATCTGGGGCTGTTTAGTCTGGAGAAGAGAGGGCTGAGAAGAAATCTTGAGATTGCTTGCAAGATCTGAAGTGTGGGTGTCAAGAAGAAGGGGGCAGTCTCTTTTCAGTGGTGCCTTGTGATAGGATGAGGGGCAATTGACACTAACTGGAACACAGAAGCTCTACCTCAACATGAGGAGAAATTTCTTTACTGTGTGCATAACAGAGCACTGGAGCAGGCTGCCCAGAGAGGTTGTGGAGGCTCCATCTCTGGAGACTTTCAAAACTCACCTGGACACATTCCTGTGTGACCTGCCCTAGATGATCCTACTTTGGCAAGGGGGTTGGACTTGATGATCTCCACAGGTACCTTCTAACCTCTAGCATCCTGTGATTCTGTGATCACTGGGCTCGAAATGGAATCCACAACTCCTGAGCCCTCATTGCCATTTTCCTTCTTACTCGTGGTGTGTTTTCAGATGAGATCATATACAAAATTCCATCTGTAATATGAAGCCAGTTTGAATACCCAGCGAAGAAGGATGCTTTTGTGGTGTTTCAAATGAATTGCTGAGAACCTCATTGCAGACACTATGGAAACAACATTATAAACAGCAATTAGTAATACATAAATGTTGACAGACACAGTAAATATTTTATGGGACTAGTATTTTGCATTACTGCTTGGTTTGAATTTGAGCTCTCTCTTGTCTTTTTAATAGCAACACCATCAGAAGCATGCAAACTCTTGTGGTCTCCAGTGGCCTCAATGCTCAATCACTGTAACAGAAGCTAGTGTGGCGTTGTTTAGATGGCGTTCACCACCTTGCAGCATGGAGCACTTGAAGTTCAGCTAATGATTTATCTGTTTTGTCCTTCTTGATTTGAAAGAAGGGACTGTTGCTCACATCTGTATACTCTTTTTCATTTATTGCAAATAAAAGAGGGAACATTCCTCCAAGGCCTGCAGATCCTCATAGCCAAACTAGCTCCATTATTTGTATCAGTAGTGTATAACGCAAAGCTAAAATAAGTTTTTATGCAAAGCTGTAATGAACAATTTGGGTCTTGTTTGTGGTTATCTCAAGCTGGCTGTCCACATCTCAAGAAACAATAAAGGACATCGGGTCAGTGCCTGTTACATTTTTCACAAAAAGAAACAGAAGTCTTCTGTCTCTCTCCCCCAGATTGCTTTGTGATTTTTGCTCGATGGTCTGTAGCAATATCAGACATGGTCTTCTTTCTTTCCCCTCACAGCTGGAGTTTCCATTTACTCATCTTTCCTGGAAGGATTACCCTTTCAGTCACTGGAGTGCCTGCTAAAGCAGTGAAAAAGAGAAACCACAACCTTTTTGAAGAGGTGCAGAATAGAAAGCTATTCATTTCAGTTGCTTTCTGTGTCAGCATTTCCGTGATTTCCAGCATTTTGGTATATCTCTGTACTTTTAAGATATACAGAAGCTGTGAGTGTAAACTTAAGATGGAACAGAGGACTGTGATAATTTTATATAGATATAGATATAGATATAGATATAGATATAGATATAGATATAGATATATGCCCACTTCTTTACTTTGAGGGTGACAGAGCACTGGAACAGGCTGCCTGGAAAGGTTTTGGAGCCTCCTTCTCTGGAGCCTTTCAGAAGCCTCCTGGACATAGAATCATAGAATCAACAAGGTTGGAAAAGACCTTAAAGATCACCAAGTCCAACATGTCACCCAAGACCTCATGCCTGCTAGACCATGGCACCAAGTGCCACGTTCCTCTTGAACACCTCCAGAGATGGCGACTCCACCACCTCCCTGGGCAGCACATTCCAATGGCTAACAACATTCTCAGTGAAGAACTTTCTCCTCACCTTGAGCCTAAACTTCCCCTGGCACAGCTTGAGACTGTGTCCTCTCATTCTGGTGCTGGTTGCCTGGGAGAAGAGACCAACTCCCTCCTGGCTACAACCTCCCTTCAGCTAGTTGTAGACAGCAATAAGGTCTCCCCTGAGCCTGTGCAACCTCATCTAGGCAAGCCTGCATTAACAGGAGGCTGGAGTATATGATTTCCACAGGTACCTTCCACCCCCTACCATTATATGAGCACCCAAGTAGTAAAGCTTTTGTTTGTTTGTTTGTTTAAAGATTGAAGGTATGGAACGAGGCTTGGCATGTGACTGAATGAGAGAGCCCCTGTATTGTGTTTGCAATGTCCAGCCCATTAAGAACATGACAAATACTGGAAAGTTAAGAATGGAAATAAATATGGGCAAGTGTTCTTTTAATAAATGCAAGGAAGGTTAAGAAGATTTTAAGCATTCTGCAGCAAGAGACCATATCAGCAAATGGAGGAACAGAGTGAATTATAGATGGGAACTTTCGACTACCTGTACTGCCTAATTAGCAGTACAGCAGCAAGAAAGATTGATAAGCATCCTCTTGCAAGCTTGAAGTGTCTGGAGGTGTATTGATCAATGCTGAGTTGCTAGTAAAAAGCTTCGTTTCTTCCACAACAGACTACAACAAGGGAATAAGAAGAGAACAAGGGACAAAACCCCAAAGCTGTGATCTTTCCCAAGAAATTCAGTTCATGATACAAGGTGAGTTAGCTGTGTGAATGCACAGAAATTGTTCTCTTTCTGAAATGTTGTCCTGTATAAACTGAGGGGGAAAGCCACTGGCTTTGGCAGCATTTGACTCCGTACTGCCCTAATACCTAAAGACCAATCACACTATAATTGTGGTCCAGCATTTTCATCCATTTCTGCCACTCACTTGGTGTAAGCAGATGTTTCTGGATCAATAATGAGGGTAACAGGCTGCATAAAGCTGAATGAAAATGAGCCACTGGGAAATTTTCTGCTTTTATCTGGAGGTAACTCAAGCCAAAGACTTTCCTCAATGTGCTGGCTGCAGAGGGCTTGGACTAGAGGTCCTTTGGAGGTCCCTTCCAACTCAAAAGGCACTTATTGCCATGGTTTAGTTGCTTAGATGGTGTTGGGTGATAGATTGGACTCAAAGGTCTTTTCCAACCTGGTTAATTCTGTATTCTGTGTTCTCTGTTCAAACCATTCTATGATTCTATGATGTGGACCAGTCAGGATGTGGGGAAACCCACTCCACTGACATGCAAAACTTTTCTCATAACTATAGGAAATATGGGGGCTGCACTTTTTTTGTTCTCTGCACCCTCAAAGCTGCCTCTGCTTCCATCCACCAGCATCTTTAGATGTTTTTTTCCATGTCTGTTGATATCATCTGTGCTCCTAAGACCATTATAAAAGTACCTGGGCAGTAAATCTTTTACAGGTGTATATAGAAATCCTTATTAAAATTAGAGGAGGCTTCAGATAGTAGCTGTTGGTTTTGCATAGTTTTTACACAATCCTGTCAGCTTCCTGCTGGGTTCTGCACATTGGCCACAGCAACCCCATGCAGTGCTACAGGCTGGGGTCAGAGTGGCTGGACAGCAACCAGGCAGAGAGGGACCTGGGGGTGCTGGTTGATGGTAGGCTGAACATGAGCCAGAAGTGTGCCCAGGTGGCCAAGAAGGCCAATGGCATCCTGGTCTGTATCAGGAACAGTGTGGGCAGCAGGAGCAGGGAGGTCATTCTGCCCTGTACTCAGCTCTGGTTAGGCCACACCTTGAGTCCTGTGTTCAGTTTTGGGCCCTCAGTTTAGGAGAGATGTGGACTTGCTGTCCAGAGGAGTGTAAAAGTATAGATGTTCTACAACAGAGAAGGGCTACAATGTTGGTGAGAGGTTTGGAACACAAGCCCTGTGAGGAGAGGCTGAGGGAGCTGGGGTTGCTTAGCCTGGAAAAGAGGAGGCTCAGGGCAGACCTTATTGCTCTCTACAACTACCTGAAGGGAGGTTGTAGCCAGGTGGGGGTTGGTCCCTTCTCCCAGGCAACCAGCACCAGAACAAGAGGACACAGTCTTGAGCTGCACCAGGGGAGGTTTAGGCTGGATGTTAGGAAGAAGTTCTTCATGAAGAGAGTGATTTGCCATTGGAATGTGCTGCCCAGGGAGGTGGTGGAGTCGCTGTCATTGGAGGTGTTTAGGAAGAGACTTGATGGGATGCTTGGTTGCATGGTTTAGTTGATTAGGTGATGTTGGATGAAGGGTTGAACATGATGATCTTGAAGGTCTCTTCCAACCTGGTCTGGTCTAATTCTCTCTTCTCTTCTCTTCTCTTCTCTTCTCTTCTCTTCTCTTCTCTTCTCTTCTCTTCTCTTCTCTTCTCTTCTCTTCTCTTCTCTTCTCTCCTCTCCTATTCTATTCTATTCTATTCTATTCTATTCTATTCTATTCTATTCTATTCTATTCTATTCTATTCTATCCTATTCCATTCCATTCCATTCCATTCCATTCCATTCCATTCCATTCCATTCCATTCCATTCCATTCTATTCTAACCTGGGTAGGTTCCAGTGATCTCTTTTATTGTGTTGTATAAATTGTTGATCTTTCACCACATACTCCAGGTACCACTTTTCCTTACAGATAAACACTGAAACCAGTAACTTCCTGCATACTTTGTGAGATCCTATTCAGAAATGCAGTCACAGAAAACTGGATGGGTGATTGCATGATGGGGATATGTGGAAATAGTATTAAAACTTGATATTAAATCACTCAAACACAGCGTACTGACAGCTTTTATTCATTGTTGTTTATTCATTCACAGCCTATCCAATGCCAAACATAGGAGGCAAATGCTCCAAGGGTTACAGTTTGTATGATTAATCCCTCTTCTTTCGTTGTGGGTTTGGTTTATTGTATATAACTTGATGAGATGAATCTCGGTTTACAATCATTGCCAAAGAAAAAGTGTATGCATATTTTATCTAACTGGTCTTTGTGGCCATTGGTAATCAATGAGAGTTCAAAACTTAGAAAAGATAAAGAATACATGGAAAGACAATCAGGTTAATTAGATTTGTCCTTCCAAACAGGCATAGGTAAAGTCCATCCATTTAAATCTGATCTAATCGTGTGCTGAAGTGGCGTGAAATTGAATGAAATCAAGCTGCCCATAGCCCAGGACATGTTCTTACTGAGATATAAAAATCCTCAAGGATACCAATTAGTCAGATAGTCTACTGATAAGTCAAGGATAAATTTCTCACTCAGTCATCCTGCTTCCAGCTTATCCACTGACCATGGTGACTGGTAATGGAGAAGTATTCTTTGAGGCTCATAACTTCTTATTGAATTCAGCCTTCCATGTTATGATTTTTGCAGGAGAGAGCTATCTTACTTTTCTTCTTTGGCAGTTTTGGTTGCTTATATATAGCCACTAGTGATCACTTTATTGGGAAGGTAAAATACAAGGAGGTTAGGGTTCAAGGGAGATATGTGGCCTTATAGAAAGGAAATTGTGAGCAATCTAGAGAAGGTCACAAGTCAAATGAAGAGCTGAACAGAGAGCCAGGATTATTGACATGGATGACAGCTTCTGAAATCTAATAGTCACTGGTGTATCAGTCAGTGGCATGGGAAGAGAAGCACAGGGAATTCAGGGCATGTCTGCACTCACTGTTAGCTCCTTCCCTGAGGCTTCATGAGACTTTTGGCAAGTTGTGCCATTTATTCTTACTGATAGGGATGTTGATGAGTTGTACACTTTGGAGAAGTAAACAAATGTCCTTGATCTCATTTTCCTAATTAAATGATACAACAGTGATTAAAAAATATATATATCTTATCTGTCCTATTTAAGATGACATTACATTTTGTCCAGAACCATTGCAAATAGTTCTCTTCTGGCACCTTTGTTTTAATCTTCATGGATGACATCAGGGAGGGGGTCTTTATTAAAAGCCTTGAAAAATATTTCAAGTCTATCAAGCTTCTCATGTGATCCCTTCAGAGCAATTTGCCTGCAGCAAGGAACAATGTGCAGATGTAAAGTTTAAAATAACTAAAAACAGTTAAAATAACACTGGAAAACAGCTCTGGAAGTTCACCTGATGCAACAAAGTTCAATGACTTCTTGGGTAATTAATATCCAATACTTCTTGGGTAATTAATGTCCAAGTGGAGGCCAGAGACAAGTGGAGTCCCTGAGGGATCAGTGCTAGGAGCAGTCTTGTTTAACATCTTCATTGGTGACATGAACAGTGGCATTGAGTGCACCCTCAGCAAGTTTGCTGACAACACCAAGCTGTGTGGTGCAGCAGACACGCTGGATGGAAGGGAGGACATCCAGAGGGACCTTGACAGGCTGGAGAGGTGTGCCCATGACAACTTCATGAGGTTCAACAAGACCAAATGGAAGGTCCTGCATCTGGGTTGGGGCCTCGAGAAGAGGAGGCTCAGGGGTGACCTTCTTGCTCTCTACAACTACCTGAAGGGAGGTTGTAGACAGGCGGAGGTTGGTCTCTTCTCCCAGGCAGCCAGCACCAGAACAAGAGGACACAGTCTCAGGCTGCACCAGGGGACGTTTAGGCTGTATGTTAGGAGGAAATTCTATACAGAGAGAGTGATTTGCCATTGGAATGGGCTGCCTGGGGAGGTGGTGGAGTCCCCTTCATTGGAGGTGTTCAGGAGGAGACTTGATGGGGTGCTTGCTGCCATGGTTTAGTTGTTTAGGTGGGTTGGATTGGTTGATAGGTTGGACGCGATGGTTTTGAAGGTCTCTTCCAACCTGGTCTATTCTATTCTATTCTATTCTATTCTATTCTATTCTATTCTATTCTATTCTATTCATAATATTTGCTAGTCTGACAACCTTTCTCTTTTGTACTGGGAGAGCACATGCACTTCCAGCTGGCAGCCAGTCACTAGTGGTGTCCCCCAGGGATCAGTGCTGGGCCCCATCCTGTTCAATATCTTTACTGATGATCTGGATGAGGGAATTGAGTCCATCACCAATAAGTTTGCAGATGACACCAAGATGGGAGCAGGTGTTGATCTGTTAGAGGGTAGGAGGGCTCTGCAGAGGGACCTTGACAGGCTGGACAGGACCCAACATGATGGCATTTAACAGGTCCATGTGCTGGATTCTGCACTTTGGCCACAACAACCCCATGCAATGCTACAGGCTGGGGTCAGAGTGGCTGGAGAGCAGCCAGGCAGAAAGGGACCTGGGGGTACTGATTGACAGCAGCTGAACATGAGCCAGCAGTGTGCCCAGGTGGCCAAGAAGGCCAATGGCATCCTGGCCTGCATCAGGAATAGTGTGGCCAGCAGGAGCAGGGAAGTCATTCTTCCCTGCAATCAGCACTGGTGGAGTTCTGTGACCAGTTCTGGGCTCCTCAGTTTAAGAAGGACATTGAGATACTTGAACACATCCAGACAAGGGCAACAAGGCTGGGGAGAGATCTCAAGCACAAGGCCTATGAGGAGAGGCTGAGGGAGCTGGGGATGTTTAGCCTGGAGAAGAGGAGGCTCAGGGTAGACGTTATTGCTCTCTACAGCTTCCTGAAAGGGGGTTGTAGCCAGGAGGGGTCTCTTCTCCCAGGCAACCTGTGACAGAACAAGAGGACACAGTCTCAAGCTGTGCCAGGGGAAGTTTAGCCTCCAGGTGAGGAGAAAGTTCTCCACAGAAAGAGTCATTGGCCATTGGAACATGCTGCCCCGGGAGGTGGTGGAGTCCCCATCCCTGGAGGTGTTCAAAAAAGGATTGGATGTGGCACTTGAAGCCATGGCTTAGTTGTCATGAGGTGTTGGGGGTTAGGTAATAGGTTGGACTTGATGATCTCTGGGGTCTTTTCCAACCTGGTTGATTCTATGACTCTAAGCACTTCTAACTGCTGTATATGACCAGGCTATTTTGTAACAGTTCTTAAGCAGAGGTGCCTCAGGCATAAACCACAAAAAATTAATTCTGTTCACCTGTGAGCACTCAGCAATAAAATGAAGTAAAGTAAACCTTGTGTCAATCAAATGTTTATTTGTCTTGGCTTTGCCTAGTGCTTATCTCCGGATTTGTCACTTAGCATTAAATCTGGAAAGTAATCATTCAGAAGTCAACCACCCATGAGTTAAGAAGGAATGCAGATGAGATCATGTAGATCTGTCTTCTAACTGTAACATCAGAGTGATGTTAATTTTATGAGGGAATCATCAAATTAATGCTTTCCTGGAGTATTTTCACTTCCAATTAGAATATAATGTAAAATAGGCATTCAATAATAGGGGGGAAACCCCAAATATATATATAGCATAGAATTGTAGAATCATAGTGGGTAGGGGTTGGAAAGGGAGCTCTGAAGACCATGTACTCCAACTCTCCAGCATAAGAAAAGAAGTAATGTTTCTTTTCCCTCTTTTATTGGTCAAATACATGCCCATCATAGAATCATTTAGGTTGGAAAAAAACATTAAGATCATCAACTCCAACCTTTATCTGATTCTGTCAATTCTGGTGCTAAGCCATGGCCCTCAGCACCACAGTTCTGTGTGTTTTAAACACCTCCAGGGATGGGAATTCAACCACCTCCTCTTATCCTATCAGTTGTTACTAGGGAGAAGAGACCAACACTCACCTGTCTCCAACCTCCTTCCAGGGAGCTGTAGAGAGCAAGAGAATACAATAAAATAATAATACAATAATAAAATAATACAATAATACAATAATACAATAAACCAGGTTGGAAGAGACCTTCAAGATCATCACGTCCAACCTATCAACCAATCCAACCCACCTAAACAACTAGACCATGGCACCAAGCACCCCATCAAGTCTCCTCCTGAACACCTCCAATGATGGTGACTCCACCACCTCCCTGGGCAGCCCATTCCACTCTCTCTGTATAGAACTTCCTCCTAACATCCAGTCTAAACCTCCCCTGGCGCAGCTTGAGACTGTGTCCTCTTGTTCTTCAGCCACCTCTTCTCCAGACTAAACAACAATCATGAAGACAGAGATTACAGAACTACAGAATTAATCAGGTTGTGGCAGAAAGGGACCTGGGGTACTGGTTGACAGTAGGCTGAACATGAGCCAGCAGTGTGCCCAGGTGGCCAAGAAGGCCAATGGCATCCTGGCCTGTATCAGGAGTAGTGTGGCCAGCAGGAGCAGGGAAGTCATTCTGCCCTGTACTCAGCTCTGGTTAGGCCACACCTTGAGTCCTGTGTCCAGTTCTGGGCTCCTCAGTTTAGGAAAGATGTTGAGTTGCTGGAACATGTCCAGGGGAGGGCAACAAAGCTGGGAAGGGGCTTGGAGCACAGCCCTGTGAGGAGAGGCTGAGGGAGCTGAGGTTGCTTAGCCTGGAGAAGAGGAGGCTCAGGGCAGACCAGGTGGGGGTTGGTCTCTTCTCCCAGGCAACCAGCACCAGAACAAGAGGACACAGTCTCAAGCTGCACCAGGGGAGGTTTAGGCTGGATGTTAGGAAGAAGTTCTTCCCAGAAAGAGAGATTGGCCATTGGAATGTGCTGCCCAGGGAGGTGGTGGAGTCACCATCACTGGAAGTGTTTAGGAAGAGACTGGATGAGGCACTTGGTGCCATGGTTTATTTGATTAGATGGTGCTGGGTGATAGGTTGGACTCGATGACCTCTGAGGTCTTTTCCAACCTGGTTAATTCCATTCTATTCTAATCCAGATTTTTAAATATGCAGAAATTGGACTGTCTCTCTTGTCCAGGTCCTTGAAAGATAAATGGGGCACTACATTCCCACGTTTTCCAGTAAACACAGCTACACTTGGTTGATATGACCCCACTTACTTCAGTTAGAGTTTCAGACTGCAAAAGCCCAGGAAGGAAAAAAAAGAAAACACCAAAAAAACCAACAAGATTTCTTTTCATCCAAGCAAGTGCAGCATTCAGCAAAGTCTCAATAGCCTCATTTGAGGCCTCTAGAGGTGGTGATAACAAAAGCAGCGAAGCACAGAGCGATGATGATAGCAAAACAGTAGTGTTAAGTTCTGTTCATCATTTGTTGTGTAATTATCTCATGAAATTTCAGTGGAGACCCTCGCACTGAGATTCCCCTTGTTCAAAGTATAAACCAATCTAACACTGCAGAAAAGGTCACTGGAGATGAATAGTGAATAATATTTGGGACAAGAAGGGTAGTTAGGAGAAGGGTTTAATATCTTGAAGGACTTTTTCAGTGGTGCTGGCATCTGAGCATCTCTGGCATTTGCAGATGCAGCATTGCATGATATCTTGAAGGAATGGTATTTCTCAAAGAACAGCAAAGTTTACTAGGAACCAGAAATAGTGCTGGCAGGGGGGAAGATTTCTTCTTAAACTCTTAAGGGGACTTTCATGCTATTTATCTGTTCTTTGGAAAATGGAACACTCGTGCCATCGACTCACGACTCCCTCAGATTCTGAAGGGCTGATAAAAGGGGCACATTGATACCCTGTGAATAGAAATGCAGCACTGCATTTGGGGGTCAATCTGTTCTGTGTGTTCTTTATATTCAACCCATAGTATTCAAAGATTGTTTTCATGAACCTAGCTTGTTCATTCTGCTCTGGAGATGAGTGTGAGTAGTTTTCCTTTCCTATCTGACTATTGAGCTTCAAGCCATCTAGTTTGAGAACTGCTTTAAGCTAGGTCTGCCATATATATATATATTAGTTATACACAAACAGAGACAGTGCTTCAATTTCTATCAGCTACTAAAAGCTTTTTGGGTAATGCCATCAGCTGAGAGCAGTTTGAGTATAGGCATTAATGTCTTGCATTAAAATAGAGCTTTGTTTTTATGAAGAATAAACTTCCTAAGGCTAACACCAAACACTTAGGTGACTTGGGATTCATCTTGGGTTAGATCTTGCCTCTAGAGACCTGCTGTGAAATCTTGGTTTAAAATCATGAGAGAAAATCAGTTTAGTGGTTTCATACTTGTTCCTTGTAGGTATTTGTCTAGGTAACAAGATCACCACACGATTCAGTGTGCTTATCACTCTGAAAGTAAAAGCAGCTAGAAAAGACAAATATATTTTTTTCTGGGTGAAACAGAGTTTGAGTTACAATTTGAACTACAGGAAAGCCCCGTGGGTGAGTAGGCTCAATTTCACCCTCTGGTGCTGCTGAATTACATCATTAGATGAGCATAAATGACAGCACCCCTGTGCCTCAGTAGCACAACTGTTTATGAGGCTGCTGGAGCACACTTTGCAAAATGCAGTGACCATCTTAAGTCAAAGATCTATCTGCAGGGATCCTTGTCCTGCCTATTTAGGCAAGTCATAGTCTCCTAGCTGCTACCTGCAATCTGTCCCAGGTAGCCATCCAGCAGTCCCTGGATAAGGTTATGTTGAAGATATTATCTCCACTTTGGACCATGGTGGGAGGGTCAAAGGATATTAGATTCATGTGGTGATTCCTCATTGCACCAGAGGCCTCATTGCACCGGCGTAGCCAGGGTAATTCATAGAGAATTTAAACTGTTTCATAAAAACCATCCAGAAAGTGAATTTGAGCAGTCATGGTAGATCCAGTACCTGAAGGGGACCTACAGGAAAGCTGGGGAGGGACTATTTTCAAAGGCACATGGCAACAGGACAAGGGACAATGGTTTTAAACTACAGAAGGATAGACTTAGGTTGGACATTAGGAAGAAGGGGTAGGACACTGGAGTGGGTTGCCCAAGCAGGTGGTGGAGCCCCCATTGCTGGCAACATTCAAAGTCAGGCTTGGTGGAGCTCTGGGCAACCTGATCTAATTGGGGATGTCCCTGCTTACTACTTGGGGGCTGGACTTTTAAAGGTTCCTTCCACCTCAATGCATTCTATGATCATCCACACTGCCAGCTCCTACTTTGCTCCTTGTTTCTACTGTAGGTTGCTCCCATTAGCTTTCCCCAAAGCATGTATGTAAAGGAGACAGAAAGCAGTCTGGACATAAGTTGTTTGATGTTTGGACTTAGTCATACCACATAGTCCTCTTTGACTTAGCAGCATAAACTATCCAGCCTGTGTGTTAGCAGCAAGACACTAACACATAGGCACCCTCTGGCTTATCCTGAAGAAGCAAGGTTCTTGCCCAGGAAGCCATAGAGATTAATCAAACCCTGCATTCTGGCCCTTTTTTGCCCATGTCCACTGTCATACACTAGGCTCAGAGTGCCTTTATCAATGGGACATTTGGACTCTGTCAACTCCATGCAATTCCTGATGAAATTAATTTCACAGCATAAGGGAAATTTCCTGCTCAAGACCCAAATTGCTCTTGATATCTTAATAATTACTGTGATAATTAAAGATGCTTCTGCTGTGAGGTTTTTTTTTTTTCCTTTACAAAAGCTATAACCAAAGAAAATCTTATTCATACTCCAAACTCTGACTCCATCAGAATGGAATTAGTTTCTCCTGGATGTTTGACTACATGGTAGGAAATTATTTGGTCGAATGCTTTTACCTAATAACCTTTCAAGAGCCACTCAAAATGAGACAGTCAGGACAAGAAGAAGTCACTGCTGCTTTCAGGTGTTCATAAAAGACTCTGTGAGAAAATGACTGTCAACATAAGTAAAAAAACGGGCAGGGTCTGTTTTCTGGGTGTGTGGATAAAATGTTGAACCCCTGCCTGCGCTCTGCCAGAACTAATTACTGAGAACAGCCCCAGGTAGGTATTTCCTCCCCCTCCAAATTATGTCCATCCCTAGGAATGGGCCCAAACCCAGCCAATAAGCCCTGTAATAATTGACTAGGTATGGGCAAATACAGGCCACTTAGCTATAAAAATTATTCAAGATGTTACTCAAAACCAAATAAAATCCCAGGCAATTGCAGTGTTTGATCCTTACCATCAGTCTGGCTATCGCCACACACAGAGACCAGCTATATCCTGCCATCAAGCTGTCCACAAGCTCTTTTTATCAGAGCAAACCAGACACATGATCAGATATATTCCCCTAAGATGCTGCACAGTACACAGCCACTTAATTGCATTATGCCACTGGTCCTGGCTGTAAGCAATGAACCTATCAAGGCAAAGTTCTGGGCTCACTGTCCTAATGGGCCATTTCTGTTGTTTGTTTTCAATATATATGAAAAAAAAACCCCAAACCCACAACCTTCTGCACTGCATACCAAGATTCAGGGTCCTCAGAGAAAGTACTTCAGCTCAATGCATTTGTATCCTGCTCAAACAGCAGTAGGCTTAACATATAAGCAGATTTTGGATTCCACATATTTGCATAGCTCCCTTCAAAACACCCATCTGTAACACATTGCTGAGTGTGGCTGGAAGGAGGAGAGGCCTGAGTTTTAATAATAATAAAGAAATGTGCATAATTCACCTTTTCCATTTGTTGATCTATTGATAATGACTGGGTACCAAAACAAAATGAAAAAGCTTCGTTTCTTTCCTGGATGGTTAAGTGAGTATTAGTCTGCAAATTGGGGAATATACAGTCTATTAAGTACCATCTGTCTCTGCACAGGAGAGTGCTACAGAAGATCAATGACTAGATTATCAGCTTTTAACTGGCCCTGACGAAGTCCCTGAAAACAGCCTGAGATGAAATTAGGGGAAGGAGCCTGCAGGTAAGAAACTGAGATCCAGGATGGCAGAGGTGCGAAGCAGGCGTGCTCTGTGCTCCACCACCAGACCCTGCTTCTTGGGGAAGATAAGATGGGGAGATACTGAAGTTTGCAAGTGCCAGGAGTGGTTAGCTGGGAGGTACACACCAGCAGAGAAGGAAGGCCTGAAATGATGGTGAACAGATTTATGTGCCTGTGGAGAAAATGCAGTTATCTGTCTGCTTTAGGTGCTTCAGCAGATTTTGTGGAGGACAGCACATGTTCTGGGTCACATAGAGGGCAAGCTGCTATACTGCTTTTCCCTTCCTATAAACCATGGTGCTTAGGGATCAGAGAAGGATCTTGAGGTCCCAGTAGAATAGAATAGAATAGAATAATAGAATAGAATAGAATAGAATAGAATAGAATAGAATAGAATAGAATAGACCAGACCAGGATGGAAGAAACCTTCAAGATCATCACGTCCAACCCATCATCCAACACCATCTAATCAACTAAACCATGGCACCAAGCACCCCATCAAGTCTCCTCCTAAACACCCCAATGATGGCGACTCCACCACCTCCCCAGGCAGCCCATTCCAATGGGCAATCACTCTCTCTATGAAGAACTTCTTTCTAACATCCAGCCTAAACCTCCCCTGGCGCAGCCTGAGACTGTGTCCTCTTGTTCTGGTGCTGGTTGCCTGGGAGAAGAGACCAACCCCCACCTGGCTACAACCTCCCTTCAGGTAGTTGTAGAGAGCAAGAAGGTCTCCCCTGAGCCTACTCTTCTCCAGGCTGAGCAACCCCAGCTCTCTCAGCCTCTCCTCACAGGGCTGTGCTCCAAACCCCTCACCAACTTTGTTGCCCTCCTCTGGATACGTTCCAGCAAGTCAACATCTTTCTTGGATGGATCAGAGGTCCCAGTTGCTCTCCTGCCTAAGGGTATGTCTACACAGCTCAGTGCAGCACCATGGAAGATACCTGCAAAAACAAAGCCAAAACCAAATTCAGATTAGAAGAAGTTGTAAAGCTTTCTGAGAAGACTAAATTCACCAAACACAATGTGCCCATTTACAGCTTAGCTGGGTATCTCCATACAGTATCACACCTTTCATCTATGTAACCTAGATTTCAACCAAATGCTGTTTAGTGCAGGAGTCACTGAATGCAGCCTGTAGCCTCAGAACAGCATAGCTGAGGGGTTTCCCTGATAAAAAATGAGGCTGTAGAAGCAGTACAAAGCATGGTCTTAGATTGAACAGTAATGGACATAACAAGTGATAGGATGAGAGAATATGGCCAGGTGGCTCCTGAAGAGGTTTAGGTTGGGTATTAGAAGAAATTTCTTCACTGAAAGGGTTCACAAACACTGGAATAGGCTCCCCAGGGTGGTGGTTGAATCCCTGTCCCTGGAGGTGTTTAAAAGCTGAAGAGATGTGGTGCTGAGGGGCATGGTTTAACACTAGATGTGGTAGGTTGGACTCGATGATCTCAGGGGTCTTTTCTAAGCAAAACAACTCTATTATTCTATAATGGAGAGTCTGGATGGTGACATCAGGAAGTTAGGTGACATTCCATGAAGCCTTCATGGGGGAAAGCAACCCATATAAATGGGCAGACACTCTTGTGCCTCCAGAGCAGGCTTAGCAAGTGTTTGAGATGATGACAGAATGCTTTTAGTGCTTAACTTTCAAGGTTACATTGCGTAATGGTTTGTTTGTTCTCAGCACTGCACCTTCACCTATTGCTGGCTGACCCTGTTATGTGTTCTGATAGAACAGATGATTCTTTTAAAAGCACTGACCCCCTTTTTTTTTATATTTTTTTTTTCAGTTGGAAAAGACCTCTAAGACCATTAAGTGCAACCATCAACCTAAGACCACCGTGCCCCAAAGTGCCACATCCACACGTTTCAGAAAACCTTAGTCAAGTGCCTGCTGCTGTATGTGCCTGCTGCTGTATTTTGCTCCTCGCTGCTGCTGCAGAGAGCAGATGTCTCCATTTTACTGTCTTCCCTCAGAAAGCTCCTGCAAACCAAGCAGTCCACCATACAGATGAGAAGCAGGCACGCAGGTTAGAAATGAATGCTGATGGTAGACCAAGTGCCAGCGTTCTTCAGCTGGCTTCAGCTGAAGGCTTTTTCCTCCTCTGATGGCCCTTTTAGGTGGCAAATACCTAAGGGAGGGAGTAGGGCAGGCGTTAAATGAGGGCTTCTTCCCCTAAAACTATCTGCAGATTCTTCTGAGGTTCGGCAGCGGGGGTCGCCTGCATGTGAGTGCTGTCAAAGCAGGAGGGAATGGAAGCGCTGCTCCTGTGGGCGGTGGGAGAAGGGGTGATCTGAGACCTCGCAGCCGGCTGACTGCGCTGCTGACCTGCCTGTCCTCGCATCGCTGAGATTTTTGGAAAGCTCTCGTTAAAAGAATCCCGAATGGAACGGGGGGCCGGCAACTGCCCAGCGCCTTCGGGCGAGAGATGCGCGGCTTCTGCACGCTGCGGAGCGCTTGGGGAGGGGTCGTGGCGTTTCTCTAAGCCCGGCCTGTGGGTGCGGGGAAGGACACGAGTGGGAAAGGTGCTGAAAGGAAACGCAGTGGGGTGCTTCAGAGAGGAAGGGAGAAAGGTGGTGGAGGGAGGAAGGAAAAAATTAAGGGAGAGAGAAAAGGAAAATAGGAAGAGGAGAAGGGAGGGAAGAATGGAGCGAAGGAAGAGAGAGAGTGTGAAGGAGGAAGTAAGGAAAGGGTGAAGGAAGGGGGTGAAGAAAAAGGGAAAGGAAAAGGGAAAGAAAAAGGCAAGGGGAAAGGATTTCTTTGTCTAGAATGTGGTACTCTCACAAGCACTTTCTATAATCTCTCCTAACTACCTCCTTGGAGAACACCCCAGCTCAAACAATCAACATCCTCCCTATTTTCTGTTACGGATGTGGTTTTACCTGTAGGTCAATTAAAATGACATTTTCTCTCATCCCCCCCCCCAGAAAAAACACCACCGAGAAGAGGCAGCGGAGAAGGCGGCGCGTTGCGGCGTCCATCCGCCAGAGGGCGCCCCGCTCCTCTTTCCTGCGTAATTGCTGGCGGCAGCCGCGGGAGATAATTAGTTTTATGTATATATAATATTGGATCATGAAAATACTCTTTGCCTTATCCTGGTGTGGGGGACCTATAATATATGTTAAAATAGTTAATTTTTTATTATGCCTTCCGATTGTTCTAGCCGTCCTCACCGCTCCCCCCCACCACCACCCCCAAATTACTGTGGCATCAACCGAAAATGTAGGCAATGTAAGCAACGTTAAATCTAATTTTTCTGTGCAAAACCTAATTAGCCGTTTTAAAAAAGGTTAACGCCAGCGCCTCAGACGGTTTTTGTTTAATAATCCTATTACTGATGGCTCATCATGTATAAAATGGTGCGGGTAGGATGCAAAATTTCCACTTGTTTATAAGTGTATCTGGGAGAAATGTATAAAATAATCTACAGCGCAGGAGGCAGGTCAGTGCGGAAGGGAAGGCACCTAAAACGTAAGTAAGGCACCTTTCGCTCTGCTCTTATTGCCGTTGTCTTTGCAGAATCGAAATATTATGCCTGGCTACAAATTTCTTTCCAAATATCCTCAACCTATTCTCCCACGTTTGTATTCTAA
The DNA here is from genome assembly GCA_015227895.2 of Colaptes auratus. Classification (NCBI taxonomy): domain Eukaryota; kingdom Metazoa; phylum Chordata; class Aves; order Piciformes; family Picidae; genus Colaptes; species Colaptes auratus. The sequence goes on from CM037643.1 coordinate 7,647,949, forward strand.
AGAAAAATCTTGCTTTGGTTTGGGTGTTTGGTGTGTGTCCCCCCCCATTCTCCCCACTGTCGCAATGCGAGGGTTTGGGTTTTTTTTTTCCCTTGGAGAATAGATGACTTGGAGGACCTTGGTTAGCTCTTGCTGCTTAAGGGGAAGAAGGTATCTGTCCTGGAGTGCTCCCCACGAGAAAAGGGATGCTTTCGGGTCGGCCACTGCAGTATCTTGCCAAAAGAAAAACAGGAAAAAAGGGGAAAGAAAAAAAAAAAAGAAGAAGAAGAAAGGAGAATCGGGGGGCTGAGGTTTCGCTACCTAACGAGAGCTCCAGCCTTGCCATCCCTTAGACCTGTGCCTTTCACCGGATCCCCTGCAAAGGCTCACCGCAGCCTTTTCCCCGCAACCCCGAGCTCTGCTGGGTGGAAGTTGGTAGCTCTAAGTCCTGTATCCGACCTTTTGCTGTTTCTGTTGGCATTTAATTATCCTTTGGTGTCCCAAAACATAATGGGGTAAGGGAAGAGAATTTATACACGGAAAGGGGGAAAAGGGAAAATGGTCAGGAAACTGTTTTGCAATGATGTATGCCCAACAAGTGACAAGAAAATACATGCCGTATGTGGAGGAGAGAACGGGCTCCAGCTTAGCGAGTGGATCTCTGCGGGGCTGATCCTGCCCTACGGACCTCCAAGTCGTTCCTTGCAAACGATTTCTAATCACTTACCGATTATTTCAAATATATATAAAGCTCCAGGTAGCAAAATGGGGGGGGGGGGGGGGGGAGTCCCTTATTTGAGATTCAGGGGGGGCAAATTAAAGGTAGGTAGGTAGATAGATAGATAGATAGATAGATAGATAGATAGATAGATAGATAGATTTCGGGAATGCTTTTGATTGCTCTCGGCGGGGCGCGATGTCCTCGTCGCTTGCCCAGCCTCGGAGCGTTTGCGATCTCGGACGGCGGATTTATTTTACAGTGGCTTCTTCCAAAGAGTAATTTGGGAGACGCGAGTATTTTTTTTTAGCGCCAGCAATGTCTGAGTGTACACACAGTCATCCATCCATTCACCCACCCATATAGGAATGTATGCTCATATGCACATGTCACAAACATTAACTCTTTTTCCCAGCGATATTGCCGAAATAACGGTGCAGGAGGTTGTGCCCGGGAAGGGGGCCGAGGGTCGCGGCCTCGCCGGGGCGGGGGCAGCCGCCCGGTGTTCAGACCCTGCCCGGGCTCCTCCGGCCCGGCTCTGGCCATCGGGAGGTTTCGCACGTCGTTCCCCTCTTTCGGAGGATACCCCAACTTTGACACCAAAGGCACTCAAGCGAGCTGCTCGCCTTGTGCAGAGACTCCGCAGCTGACAATCTTTGTTTTAAACCCCTGCTGATGCTCTTGCTCCCGATACTCCCACATCAGACAAAAATATCTGCATTTTCACCCAAACGCGAGCAATTACTAAGGAAACGGGCCTCTCGCTCCTTGCATTTTCCTTCTGGTCCATTTGAAAACGGATCCATCAGCGGGTACCAGGCGTTTAAGGGAGAATTTCTTAAAGGGCATGTGGGACGACAACAAAAGGCTGCCATTCACAGGAGAAGTCAAAGGCACTAAATGGGGACATCAAAAGGAATTCGGATCCAATCGAAAAATAAAAGAATCTGATTTCTTTTCTTATCTGAAACACGCAGATGAAAAGCCCCTAAAGCAAACAGCCAAAGAAAGCGATGTTTTTAAAACAGCAAGAAAGGGGGAGAAAGGGGGTTGGGGGGGGGAGAGAGAGGAAAAAAAAAATAAAGAAACAATCTCATGAATGCATTTCTTCGGACTTTAAATGAGATGAATGACAACATAATATCAACAGCTTCTACACGACAAACCCCATTAGACTAATGTCTTTCACTGCCTCGGTTTTACGCCTTAAACTATTGCCGGGCAGAGCAATGACTATTGCTAACAGTAGAATAACCCGGAACGACCCTTTCTCTAGGTGAAGAGCCGCAGAGAGAGGCGGGGAGGCAGGGATGCAGACAAGGATGCAGGCAGGGATGCAGGGAGGCTGACAGGAATGCAGGCAGAGAGGGATGCGAGCTACTCTCCAGGGCTACAGGCAGAGAGGTTCGCAGCCGCGGGCACACGGGTGCCTGTGGGTATCTGTCTCCTGTCACCCACAGCATCTCCCGCTGGTCTCCTTACTTGGAAGCAACTGGTTTTGATTATTGTTTTTTCACTGAGTAGGATAACGAGTGGACATCGCTCTTGGACGATGCATCTTCTCGAAACATCGATACCAAACAGAAAAGGGAGGTTTAGCCGTGTCCGAGAGAAACATTCGTGGAAAGAGATAGCTCTTTTGTGGGAGGAAAATACTGGGTTTCGCCTTAGTTGTTTCTGCTCCGTTTGTCCAGGGAAAACGGGTGGCTTTCCCCAGCCCTGGCCTCATAAAATCGTTTTGGTTGGAAAAGACCTTTAAGATCATCATGTCCAACTAATATCTAACCGTATTCCTCAGCTTTTCTGCTGCTTTTAAACAACTCCAGGGATGGGGATTCAACTACCTCTCATGTATCCTGGCACTAAATATCTTGCCGAGGAAGTCACGGGTTTTCTGGTGTGCTCTCAACTCGCCCTGCCCTGGCTGTCTTGAGCCCAGGGAGGGACCGGGCTCAGCGGCGAGGGAGTCCTCGACACGGGGACAGAGCACTTCGGTCGGGAGCGGCTGGAGCAGCCGAGGGGGGAAGAGGCCGGGCAGAGGCCGCAGAAAACTTTCGGCGGCGGGACCACTCCCCTCCCCCCCCCCCCCCCCCCCCCCCCCGCCCGCCTCGTGCTCCCTGCCCGGATAAAGCCCTTCCTGACAGGGGAGGGAAGGGGCAGGCTGCAGGGCAGGGGCTTCCCTTTGGTCTCAGTGTGTGTTCTGTAAAGTTGTGACAGATTATTAGTAAAGGGAGGGGTTTCACAGTTTGATGAAGATATAACACACTCTGGACTATCCATCCTCCTGGCCCATTCATCAGAGGCAGGGAGAGGGGGAGAGAGGAGCTCTGTTCCTCATGCCCACAACAATTCATCACTGCGGCTCAATCGGGGAGTTTTGTCCTCCAGCGACCCTCTTCCCTGATCGCCATCCGGGGATCCTTCCGTGCTCAGCTTCGGTCCCAACAGCCTCTTCCCCATTCCCGGGTAGTCCAGACACCTTCTCCCTGCTCCCCGAGTGGGAGATTTGCCTGCCAGGGCCCAGAGATAACTTTTTCGGAGGGGAGAGCTGATGTGCCGTGTAGAGGAAGCAGGAGGGATGGAATGGGACAGACGGACAAACAAACAGATAGATATGGATGGGGTGAGGATGCTCCTACGGCAGCCTTTTGTTTGGGAGTGAGTGATCCTCATTGTTTGTCGACGCGGAGAAGAGAGGAAATTAATTGCAAGCAATTAATAATTAATCCCGTTTAAACATCTTTATTATCACCCGCGAACGAGAGGGAATTGGGCTGATAACCCCCCGAAGACCGAATGTCAAGTTTAACCAAATAGTTATTGCTTTATCAAACAGAGTCTGCAAATAAATTAATCAAAAGCAAATATGTTCTTTGTGAGGCTCATTTGCCGGTAATGGATGGATATGAAGATTTGCCGATATTATTGTCTGTCATTCAATCTAACAAAGTGAACATTTATTGCATATATATTAAAAATTATCCCTTAATCGAGTGGGGCTGGGGTTGCAGTTATTGGAGTCTTCCCAGAGGTGAAGTCCCCTTGGATAGGAACGGGGAGGGCTGCTCTTCGCCTCCCGTGCGATTCCCTTCGGAACATGTTTCAAAATTGCTTTAATCCACCGCTAAATTGAGCTGTTTTACTAACTGTCCGCGATATCATAAACAGTTTGAGGAGCTAATGGACGAGATGTTATAAAAATAGTGGACGTAAGGCACAGAAGAGGCGATATATTCCCCCAGGAGTGATGGCCGGGGACCCAGCCACGGCAAACAAGCCCTCTTTGTCTCCCCCTTACTTACATCATTTTCTAATTAGGCATAAAATTGTCTTCATACACTAGTATCGCTGGCTTCATAAACATAACCATTATGGTTCATAAGGACCCCATTGTGGGGACCCCCTCTCAAAATAGAAAAGGATCTGGAGAGGCCCGGAGAAAAAGCCATCCCCTTTGTTTTCTCTTTTGAGAAGACGGATGGGCAATGTCACGCAGATGATTACTTTGGACTATTAAATTGTCAGAAAGGAAGAATTTCCCTATTAATAAAGGGATTATAGGGGAGCGGTGAAGCTGGATGCTGGCGAGGCGCGGTACAAGCTGTAGGGTGTGCGGGACGGTGAGACAACCCGGGGGGGTACTCCGCCTCCCGGTACGGCCCGTGGGAGCCCTGGCTTTCCCACCGTAGCCTTCCCGGGAGCAAGCCTGGCCATGGCTTGGTGCCACGCACCCGCCGAGCAGCGGGCAGCCCCGGCCCCGGCGCCGGGATAACTGGATGGAGATGGATGGAGTCGCCTATCGCCCCCGACTCGGTGTCAGCCCCCGGACAATTACTGTCTCCAGAGGGATGGACAGACTGACTGACACTGACCTCTGCCCACGAGCCCACTGGCGGCCCCGAGGAGCTTATGTGCAATTTGCTGGATTTCGTTTACAATAACCCGACTTGACATAAATAACTCTCCATGCTGTGTCTACGCCCGCCTGACCTCCTGAACTAGCGCGGAAACACTGCTGTATTGATCAGGGGCGCGGGTTTTTTTCTTTTTTCTGTTTTACTTTTTGGTCCGTGAAGATCCGCTCTCTCTATCCCCTGCTCCATGAAGACCATCTTCCAGCATCCTCGAGTTCGTGAAGACCCCCTCCCTCCATCCCAGTCCACGAAGAGCCCCTCTCTCCATCCCCCAGTCCGTGAGCAATCCCGAGCCGGACCCGGCACGGTCCCAGCATCGAGGCGGCGCCGGGGCCCGGCCGGTTGCCGGCACAGTGCTGAAGCGGGAGAGGGATCCTTTTCCCTCTGATCCCGTATTTCCACTAGGGCGCTTCCCTAACGTTAAAACGCGGCAGGAATTACGTTTCCTGTCGCGACAGCCAGCAGCGAGTCGCGTCACCCCGGGAAGAGCCCGTAGGAAAGCTCCTGGGAGACATGGGCTCCCGAAAGCCTCCGCTCATATTCTCACCGTCCTCCTGACGGTGTTCAGAGCTTTGTCTCGGCCTCGGCCGGAGCTCTGCGGGGGTGTGCAGGGAGGGACGGAGGGAAAAACAAATAATCGGGAATAATCGGGATCGAAGGTAAAATTGGGGGTGGGCGGAAAGAAAGGAACTCCCCGGCAGAAGCTGGCGTTATCCATTTAGTGTGACATATGGAAATCATCCCGGCGGACCCACAATTAAAGGAGCCGTCCCTCCCGCCCTTTATTCCCCGCTAACTTTTGTGTTAAACGTTAACAACCTGGCGCTGCCCATTCGGGTCCTATTACCAAGTGAATGTTGACTCCAGGGCTGTTTTCCTTGTTGCCTATTCTGGGGCTGCCTCCCACGCAGATTTATGTATTTTTGATATTAAAATTCTTTCTGTCATCAAGCCTGCTCTCTTGTTGACTTTCATTGACCCCTGCCCTTGTCCCCATACTTTTCCATATTTAATAGAGGAACATTTTTGCCGGTGCCCTCCCCGCTTTGTTACCTCCCGGCTGGCTGCTGTCCCTAATGGCATGTGCTGTTTGCTCTGTTGTTGAACTTGGAGGGGTCACATAGTCTTGTGCTGTGATATCCTCCGCATTTCCAGCCCGGCGATCCTGGGGAGGTGCCTTGTGGAACAAGTCCTTTTTTTCCCCTAGCTACCAGCTTCCTAATGACTTAAGCAAACACCTTCGCTAATGATCCCCCCGGCTCCCTAATCCCCTCGGGGTTTTGTTCAGCTGAACTCCTGGTGCTCTGCCTGTCCCACTGCTAGCGTGGCCTCTCTGACCTGAGACATCGCAGCTCTTCTCCTTGGAGCGGGCTGCCTTGTCCAGCTCCGCCTGGGCCAAAGGCCAGGATCATGGGAGCATTGCATGCCACCAGCTGCTTGAGGTGACACCGAGTTACAAAGAAGAACCGCCAAAGGAAACTTCGGCTCACACGGGCAAAATGAATGTGTCCATTTATCTCCTCTGACTCGGCGGTCCGCGGCGTGCCTCGGCCCTACAGCTTGGCTGGGGGAGAGGGTGAACCTCCTTCCCAAGAAAGATTGGCTCACTCCTCCTAGGCCGCTCTGTTCAGTATCATTATGTGACCGGTTTTCAGAATTGAAGTTGCCTGGTGTTTTGATTCTTCCCTGCCTGTGCCGTTGTGCCCTGGAGGTCCCTTCAAAATGGATGCTAATTGTTGGGGCTGCACACTGCTGCCTGCTAAAATGCCCCAGAGCTCCCAGGCCCTGCTCCTCAATGGCTTAATTGACAAGGACTTGTCTGTATTTAGGAGCAGCTGGTCCAAAGCATTGGCACATCAGTGCAATCTTAACACAGCATCCCTAGCCTGGAGGAGTATGAGGGTAAACGTGGTTAAAATGAAGGAAGATTTATAGTCGGCCCCCGTGGGTAATGCGACAGAAGACAGCTACCAAGATTTTCCCTAGTAGGGGTTTCATTCATCAGCTCCCCGGCCTTGGTAACATGTCTAGGAGCCACGTTCCAGCTATTATTAGTAATAGGAGGTGGCCATTTAGCACAATTAGGCAGGTGACAGTATTCCACAATAATACGTGGCGCAGAATGAGCCGGAAAGCCACTGAGAGCAGCTCCGGGAATCTGTGCCACAGCCACATCTCGAGTGGGTCTGGGGGCAGCGAGCTCCCGTCTCCCCTCGAAGCCCCCGGCTCAATGGCAGGCACCAGCTTACCCTCCTCTGACGAGGAAGGCTGGGAAAGAACTTCTCTCACCGGGCTGCCTCCTCCAAACCCTGGATTTAACCCGTATCGGGCTTTAAAAAAAGAGATCATTCTCCATTGCATCCCCGGATTTTAAATTAAGGCTCTTTCATTTCGGATGCTCAGATTAAATATATATTTTCTTTCTTTCTTTCTTATTCCCCCCACACACACACTTTAAACGCCTCTCCTCGTGAACTTCCCGTTTATACGAGTTAAACTGATTTGATTTCTGCACGGGAACGACTGGTTTTATTTTCTGCACGGGGTTATTCAGCGTTTTACAAAGAAAGGTTTATGGCGCGGCTTAAAACTAAAGGGTTTTGTGTTGTTGTTTTGCCATGTGTGGGAAATACTTTTATGTTCACACAGTCCGCCCAATGAATAGGGATAATAGGTTAGGGATCCTCATTGAAATTTGAAGTTTTTAAACAGAAATTCCCTAACTTTTGCTCGTTTTCTCAACTTTTTTCGTAGGAACAATGCCAACATTGAAGCCCTCGGTTGGAGTCTGCACAGTTGGAGATCTTTGGTGCCATTTTAGACATCTTTGGATTTCATCAATCAAACTGACTGCAATTTTCCATAAAAACCCTGAATTTGGGTCAGAAAGTGGGCAAAGCAGATAAAGATCGTTCGAGCTGTCTTATAAGATGATAAATAGATATCCTTTCAGTCCAACAATGCAAGAAGTGCAGTTTTGTAATTCACTTCCATTGGTTTTGAATGCAGTGAGTCGAAACAATTTTATACATGTTTTCCCATGGTTAGAAGATGTCTTTACATACTTGTCAATAGTAACTTGACCCTTTTCCCCACTGAGCTACGAAGAGGTGCCTTTTTTTCTTCACCACCACCCCCCTACCTCCCCCATCCCACCCCCCCGTCCCGCCTAGGGTACAGAAAAGGGTTGTTTGGGGTTGTTATTTAGTATCCCCCTCATTTTCTTTTAGCGACTAAATCAACATGCTATTTCTCCTTATCCCGAGGTTTAACCAGATGGTAGGTGATTTACCCCAGTTCACTCTGCCGAGGAACTGTTTTGCTTCATGCTGCGATGAGCGAGGTTTTAGCTAGACCTGTTGGATCTTCTCAGTGTATTCTTGAACTTGGGAGGATGGACTTTTCTCTAACGGGGGAGAAGCCCTAAAAGACTCGGGTGGAAACCTTGGTGTGTCTTGCAAACCTGCCACAGCTGGCAGAGCCTTGCCGTGGGAAGTGGGGCCTGGGAGGTTCCAGAGATGCTCCTGGGTTTCTGACCGCTCCTTGTCCTGGGCAGAGGAAGGTAGTGGCGGGAGTAGGACCGGAGATAAGGCATTAGCTTTTGCCTTTCGTCCTTTCGTCTTGAACACGACAGCCTTGCTAAGTGCTGAACACTCCCCGCTAATGGATAATGACCTGCGGTGTGCAGCTGCCTCCTACTCCTCAGATAAAGGCTGCTTTTACTATTAATTGCATTTGTAACATGAGTGCGGTAGGTTGCCAACTAAGACAACCCAGAAACGGCAGCATCCACCTTGTGGCAAGGCACATCCGCCCTCGCGGACCATCCGCACCCTCCTGCAGCTCGCAGGCGGGGTCCCCGGCATCCTGCAGTCCCTTGGCAGGGGACATACACACAATCGGAGGGGAGGAGGTGGCCCAGCTGCCCAACAACGTTTTTGCCACTCTGCAAAGGACCACGTGGAAAGGCGGAGGGAAAGGGTTAAAGCAGCCTGTGGCCACTCGTGACTTTCCACGGGCCCTGTTGGGTGTGAAACAAGACCCTTCACGACGTGCAAATTTCGACATTGCGAACAGTTCCCCCCGCCCTGAGACAGGTCTTGGGTGAAAATCCACCCGAACAAGATAAACTCTTTATGTTCGGGCATTGGGGTTTTTGTGGTGTTTTGTTACTGTTGTTGGTTGTTTTTTTTCCTCAAGCGAAGACACATTTGTCACCCTCCCTCTTCCCAGCTTTTCTGCAGAGCCGGAGGGAGGGACAGGGGAGTGAAGGATGCTCCTCATCGGTGCCCGAGGCCGCAGCTGCCGTGGAGCTGAGCGGAGGCTTTGCCCGGCGAGGGGCAGCGGAGCCCGCGGTGCCACCCGGCTGCGGGCACCGAGGCCCAGCCAAGCTGTATGCGTGGCCAGGGGCGGGTTAGGAACCAGCCGAGCACGAAAACAAAGCCCCCACGCAGCCCCACGCAGCCGCAGTAGGGCTGAGAGAGGTTTTGGTACAAGTCAGCAGAGAGAAAATGCTGCTTCGGAGTTGGGTTGGTTAGAAAATGCCTCTCTGTGTTCGTAACTCATCAGCAGGAGCGTGGCTAGAGACACGGCAGCAGCTAGGCAGCATTTGGAGGACTGTAGTTATAAATAAAAATAGTAATTGTTTCTTAGGGACCCTTCTCCGTGCTAAAAGTCAAAAGGCATTCTACAAACAAGTGAAAGGATTTCTCCCTCGCCTCTTTGCTGGCTCCATCCCGAAGAGAAGCCCCGTGGGACAGCGGTGGCTGCGGGAGATGATGAGACACATCGGTGGGGAGATGAGGGTCTGGGGTCGTGTACTCTGGTGCTCCTGCTTTTTCAGTTTTGGGTTGCATTGGTTTTGGTGGTTGGTTTTTGTTGTTGGTGGTGGTTTGTGTGTTTGTTTGGAGTTTGCCTGTTTGTCTTGGTTTTTAAATTTCATTTATTTTAATTTCCCTTTTGCTACTTTCCATTCCTTCAGCCTACCACGCAAATATTTAAAGCCACACTTGAAGCTAAACACTGACATTGGAAATACCTACTTAGGCCCTTTCCTTTGTCAGGGGCTTTTCCACCGGCACCTCCCAGGGGGGGACGGGGCTGGCAGAATACCTCTGGGGGGGAGGCCTCGGATGCTTTCACAGCTCACGCACCTGCTGAGCAGGGCAGGGGAGTGCGGGCACTGGAGGGGCCGCCATGCTTTGCCCTGAAGGGAAATCAATAACTGAATGTCATTCTCAGCCACTGGCACCAGCCGGTTAACGATTCGGCCTGGCACCTTCTTCAGCAGAGGGCACACAGTGTGATAAATGCGCAGTTCGAGACGTGGCTTTTAGCGGTGGAAATAGCCCCCCGGCTCCTCACTGTCTCGTCTCCCCTCCCTCCGGCCAGGTGTCAGGGTGGGGTTTGGACCCACTGAGCCCCAGCGCCTTGCCTGAGGGGGAGAATCCCCTTCCCTCTCCTATTCCCCGGGTAGGACCTGACGCTCTCCCGGGGCAGGTTGTCGGTAGCTGCCGGCGGTGGCCCGAGATGGAGGGAGGTGCCCTGTGCAGGGGCAGCCGGTGCCACTCACGCTGGCGGGGGGGCTCGCAGCTCGCTGCAGCTCCGCTCCCCGGTCTCTCAAAGCCCCTTTCAGCCTCTCTGCGGGCTCCTCACCGGAGGAGGCTGGAGCTACATAAAAGCGCATTATGAAAATTATAATATCGGGCCCAGAGCATGTCCACGGAGGCAGCTCGGCAGCTTTCAGGCATTGAGACCCTTGTTCAGCTGGGCTGAGCTGTAAAATATCCATTTGAATTCGGTGCCTGAATGGAGCAGCAGCAAGAACAACAAGGACGGGGGGCAACAGAGCTCCCTTTATCCTGCTTGCAACTTCCCCCTGTTTGGCCATTCCTTTCCTGTTGCACCTTTCTCCCTTATGGGCAAATTCAAGGCCTTTTCTTCTTCTCCTTCTCCTTTCTTCTCTCTTTTCTCGGAGCGGGAAAGGGGGGAAGAACTGGCGGGAGGACGTGTGCGGGAAAGGCGCCGTGCCCTCCCCTGCCTCCCTCCCCGCAGGATGTTCCCCCAAGCCGAGACTCGCCTGGAGGGCGGCAGAAGCAGGGAGCGCTGCCAGACACGTCCTGCCAGGCAAAGCCAAGATGCCCCCCGCACCCAGCTTCACGCAGGGCAGGACAGACTCCTTCCCCATCCCTATTTGCGTCCTGCCTTGCCTGCCGCATCTTAACGCGGCCCCAAAGCCTGCCATGGTGCCACCGCCGGGACCCGAAGCTAAAGATCCTCTCCCCGCCACACAAACCCGAAGAATCCGGGAATGGGGAAGGATGGGGAAGCTTGGGGGGAGAGGAGGGGGAGCCCGGCTTTGGCAGATATGATCTATGGAGGCAGATGAACCGACCTGCTATTCAAAATACTACCCATTGTGTTGGTAATGGCCCGCTTATGACTGGAATAAGGCTTTTAATATTAATAGAGCCTTTTAAGGCGGCGGTTTCCTGGGCGCTGGGCAGGCGGGCGGGCAGCGCAGGTGTTGGGACAACCTGTGCAGGCTGTGGTGGCCCGGCCGCAGCTCCCGGCGCTGGCAGCGAGCAGGTGCTGGCGGGACGCGCAGCCCCTGAGCCCGGGCGAACAAAGGCTCGGCTCGCCCGGGGTCTGCGAGCATGAAGAATTGTTTAATTTCAGGGGAAAGTGAAAGGCTCTGCTTCTGCCGGGACGTGACATTTCCTGTGGTGAAGCCCTGCATTGGCTGCTAATAGAGATCTAATTGATGGGTGAAGTCCCATTTCCGCGCTTTCTCCTTTATTGCTCCATCCAGTCTGTTGCAAAATATAACCTTAATCTGATTTAGCAATTCCTCCAGGATTCGGTGCAAGCTTACAGCACAGGAAAAAATCGTTATTAAAAAAGTTAAAATACAGACTTGGATTCAGTGCCTTTTATTTATTTATTTTATTTTATTTTATTTGTTTGTTTTTTTTTTTTTTTCTTCTTCTTCCTCCCCCCCCCTTTTTTTTTTTGACACAAGCCTACCCAGGCTGCCGGCATTTAACACGTTCCCTTTCAGTAATCGCTCCGGGTTTTATGACTATTAATATCAGAAGGGATGGGCGATAAATGCAGCCGCCCCTCTTTTGTTTTAAATGCAAATGTCAGCATTTTGGAGCCGAGCTGGCTGAGCGGAGCATCCCCGGCCCGCAGCCCACCGCTGCCTGGGAATGGGGGGACAGGGGTGGGGGCAAGGCGCTGTCAGTTTGGCGGTTGACGTCGCCAGAATGAAAATACAACGATAAATAACAACCAGTATCGTTTTGCCAGAGCTGATTCTCTCTCCCAGGAGATAAAATAATATGTTTATTTCAAAAAGACAGGCACAGGACCCATTGGCAGCCAGCTCCTCTGCTCACTCCCTGTCTTAAGGGCTTGTGAACGGGTCCATCCTCTTCTCTTGCCTGTGGACAGGCAGAGGCAACAGGAACAGATCCCACCACCTGGACTTTACCTCTCAAGGCTGTGGAAAGGGTCTGGTGGGACTTTCTGTATGTCCCCATGGGGCTGACAGCCCAAAGTGGGAAAGAAGAGGCTTCTCCAGCTGATCTTGTCTAGCCACGCTCATGTGCAGAGGCAATGCACAGGGCACTGAAATTCCTTTTAATTGATTCTTTGCCTTATTCTTTCTTTCTTTCTTTTTTTGCCATTTTTTTCTTTTTCTTTTTCAACCCATCCACACTATCTGTGATAGCAAGGAGGAGTGTACAGGCATTCTGGACCTATACAAACTCTCTTCAGTCCCCCTTGATAGGTTTAATGAGGCGGAACGCGATGAAGGGGATTTGAACCGGTCTAAATGATTGATGAAGCCTAGGGCAAGGCTGAGCTTTTTCCGGATAAAGCCCCATACATCCCCTTATAATGGTTGGGTAGTGGCGGGGCTGGGCTCCTTCAAAAGCCGTGGCCCAAGCGCATTGAGAGGAAACAGGGAGGGAAGGTGCTCTGTTGTTACCTAATCAGCCTGTGCACTGAGCCACCAGCCGCCTGAAGCAGAAGGGTGCTGCCGGGGAGGGAAGGGGGGTGAGAGGGGGCGTTTCTGACACACTCAAACACATACACACACACACATACACACGTGCACACACCCCCACCAAGCCCCTGCCCATGCAGCTGCCTGCCAGCACAGCGTGGGGCCCAGCCTGGCTTGCCCCATGGCGTGGGGTGGCACGGCTGGCAGCTCTCAGTCACCTGCTGATTGGTGGTGATGGGCACATGAGCCAAGGGACATATCTTTGTCCTTGGAGGTTGAGTTCTACCAGTGCACCCTGGGCTTTAGTGATGGAGATGGTACCCATGGCAACAGGATCTCTGGTGTGACTGCACACCTATGACACATGTGACATCTGCAATGCACCTCCCCAAACACACAAAGGGACATGGGCATGTGTGTGGCAGGAGGCAAGTAAGGCAGCAGACATGGATGTTTCAATAGTAATGAAGAACAGGTTTAAATAAAGGGTGTTAGCTACTATCCTCAGTGTCCAAATGTTCTGATGGAACTACATATTTGATGTCATATTCCATGGGGTTAAAAGGTTCCCCAAGACTTCAGCTGAGCAGGGAGAAACATAAGCCAAGCCCAGCAGGATAGCATTGCCGGTGGAAAGCCAGGCAAGTAGGGCATAAAGCTGAGTCCCTGATCCTGACTTGCAAGGAGTGAGGAGTGTCCTACCATGGTGGCATGATTAGATTTGTGTACACCTTCCTCAGGTTAAGCCCTTTTATTTTTCCCTGGGACTAAAGTGGCTCCTTTGAGGCAAAGTAAAACCAATGATAGAGGGGGAGATGGAAATGCTAACAGCTAGATGGAAAAGCTCTTATTTTCTAAAGGCTGACATGCAAACCTATCTCAGTGAGCCTGATGGTCTACCATGAATAGATATACTCAAGTCCCACAGAAGCAACCAATTAGCTGATTAAAGTGTGCAAGATGGCACCTTGAGTATGTGCACATGACATCTGTGAGTAAAAGCAGTGGCAGGAGAGAGACCTATGTAAAAATGTGTCTTCTTAAAGAGTGGTCTTCTAAACCCTGAGGTATCTTTCCCTTTAACAATCAAACGTGGTGTCATTGCAAGGACAAGAACATTTTGAGACCCAGCAGCTAAGATTCCTGGGATGGATAAAAAAAGTCCTCTGCAATGTCTTGTGTTTTTCAGTGTAGCAAAGTGCCAGAAACAATCTCTTCCCCTTTTATCCTATTGAAAGTGCATCATGAAAAGAGGTGGTTTGAATTATTTGTAGACAGAGAGAGAGAATTCAATAAAGCAACGAGAAAACAGGTTGTAGAGGAAAAGGGATGACTATTCATTTTTTCACTTCATCTCTTCTCACTTTGGCTTTGATCATTCACCTTTGGGACCAACGCCTCCATCCCGAATCAGATCAAGCTCTTACTATAGTCAGCAAAGCTTAAAATCTTGTTCACCTTATGAAATCCCACTGACTTCCAGGGAACTATTTACACCCACAGAGTGGAGCAGATTTAAGAGAGACCAAAGTAGCAACCCTTACAGATGTGAACTGCAGCCTCCTCATCAGCTGCCCTTGGGGTAGGAGCACTCACACCGGTGGTTAGCAGCAGAGGTTAAAAAGGCCTCACTCCAACAGAGTAACTCCTCTGACTTTATACCACTCAACATTTCCTGAAGACCAAGAAGTTAGGAAAGAATAATAGAACAACTTTATTAGGAAATGCCTATGAAGGGTGAGTCATGGTTGTTGTTGTCTTGGGAAACAAAATTTAAACAAGGGAAAAAAAAAAGAAAAAGAAAAAAAGACCCCAAAACCAAAGAAAAAAAAACAAAATAAATCAGTGGGTTAAATGAAATTACTAGTACAGTGTAATTTGTCTCTGAAAAGCAAACAAAGACATTTGGGACAATGGAAAGAGAAACTGCTGGTTGTCTCTTCCTAAACAAGAACTCTATTACCTCAATCAATCTCCTTTTATCTCTGAATTATCTCAATTTTATTATTAACAATAACATTACAGCATGTTCTATCCTACTCTACATCCCAGAATCTCAAGGCATCTTACAAGTATTGATGAATGAGCAGGGCATGGAAAAAAACCCACTGTTATGTTGTGTTTGGTTCCTGGTTCCTTCCTAAAGATCTTAGTTCATGCAGGGTTTGATAGTTTGGCAACAATGTCAGGGCAAATCCTATGTATTTGCTTTCTATATGGAAAAAAGGAAGGATCTCCCATGAGACAACAAGCAGTGTGTAATTTGGCTTGGAAACCAGGGTTCTGAAGTGTTAAACAAAGATCAGAATCTAAGTGTGGTGATTGCCAATCTGCTTTCTTACCAGCAAATCCCCCTACCACTGCTAAGTCTAAACTGTTTCCTTCCTCTTGGCCTAGAATAGAATAGAATAGAATAGAATAGAATAGAATAGAATAGAATAGAATAGAATTAACCAGGTTGGAAAGGACCTCAGAGATCATCAAGTCCAACCTATCACCCAACACCATCTAATCAACTAAACCATGGCACCGAGCACCCCATCTAGTCTCTTCCTAAACACCTCCAGGGACAGTGACTCCACCACCTCCCTGGGTAACATATTCCAATGGCCAATCTCTCTTTCTGTGAAGAACTTCTTCCTAACATCCAGCCTAAACTTCCCCTGGTGCAGCTAGAGACTGTGTCCTCTTGTTCTGGTGCTGGTTGCCTGGGAGAAGAGACCAGCCCCCACCTGGCTACAACCTCCCTTCAGGCAGTTGTAGAGAGCAATAATGTCTCCCCTGAGCCTCCTTCTCTCCAGGCTAAGCAACCCCAGCTCCCTCAGCCTCTCCTCATAGGGCTTGTGCTCCAAACCCCTCCCCAACTTTATTGCCCTTCTCTGGACATGTTCCAGCATTTGCTGGCTCCATGCAGAAGTGTCTATCCAAGTGGTACAGCCTGCTCTATAGCACCTCTCCTTTCTTCAGATCTCCACCAAAAAATACCACACAAGCTCTCTTTAACACCAGGGAATGCATCAACCAGGCAAGTTTATGAATAACGTGGTTTCTCTCCTGACAACTTTAACTCTCAGTCCTGCAGGGAATTAATGATTTGGTTAACTGCATTACCCCAGAAGTGGTGTCTTTATCTTGACAGCTTTCTTTCCTTTCTTAAATACACCAGGTGGAGCACAAGAGGTGGAGAGAGAGCCCAGAGAGTTGGGTGCAATAAGTAGCTGTGAGGGGATTCTGCAGGTGCAGCATCCATGGGAGTAGAGTGGTCAGAGGCACTGGAAACTGCAAAGGCCTGGAGCCTGCCAGCTCTCATTTAATTTCTTTTTTGAGGTGGAAAATATTAAAAATATAAAATCAGATGTCCAGTGTCTTCCCAATACAGTAACTTGTTGGGATCTGTTCGTAAGTTTCCCCCTACCACAAGGACTGGATGCAAACAGAAGAACAGCGGGCTCATTTGATCTTTTCATTCACAAGACGTTTTCTTCCTCATCAGCAATAACAAAACTCCACAAGGATATGAGGTCTTTTTCAGCTTATGTCAACAGAGACTCCTTTATACAAGGGAGTTATCCATGTCTGTGCCACCAGAATATTCCTCTGATGAAGTGCAGGGTCAAGTGACAAACTGCCTTTAGCCTGTACTTGCCTGTTTAACCAGTATCCCTTGTCTGTAAACTGGCCTTGGCTCAGGAAAGTCAGACAAAATCTTCTAGTTTCCTCCAAATGCAGAATTTCCTCCATCAGAATCCAACAGGCCTGATGCCCACGCAGATAAATCCTGTGAGAGATGTTGAATGATAAACATTGTAGGAGTTGAGGCAGAAATTACTTCCTCTGAGGACATCAACCCTGTGCCTAGCTTTTGCTGTATGAAGTCAGAAAGAAGATTCTCTGGTTGGTTCTGTTTAGCAGAGGGTTATGCCAACAAGCTTTCCAGAATGTGACCATCTCTTTTGGGCTCGCAGCTAGATCTCTTTTCCTGATTGATGTGTTTTGAAAGGTCTTGCTTGGATGGATTCTCTGCTTCACACAGGCTGAACTCCAAATGATTTTTTTTTTTTTACTGTGGTAGGAAAAATCAAGGTCTTACCCATTTCCTCCAATTGCAAGGAATACATCACCCCCTGTTTACTGTCAGTTCCTTTCTGTCCTCTGGGTTCCTGCGTTAGAGGACACGCTTGGGCAGACACAGGCACACACACTAACGTACAATCCAAGGAGCAGGACTGAATAAGCATTATTTACTTAGGGAGTCAGACACACATACACAAAATCTCCCAGATGTCTCCTGAATATTTCTGCTGTAAAATGTGTGGAACATTTACTTAAATGCTTAAGTATTTGGGGGTTTGTTTGCTTGTTTGCTTTTTTAACAGGGAAGTAGAATCATAGAATCGATAAGGCTGGAAAAGACCTCCAAGATAGAATCATAGAATCATAGAATCAATAAGGTTGGAAAAGACCTCCAAGATCATCAAGTCCAACCTGTTTTGGCCTTGCTGTTTACAAGTGCTCACCACAGGCAACAGAATACAAAATCTTCACCACTACTGCAGATATTTAAAGCAAAGCAGCCAGGAACTTCTGCCACCTTCCAGGCTGGACACTTGGAAGTTCACTATAACATATGTGTGCTGGTTGCACATGTGTGCATCTAACCAGAAAAAGGCTTGTGTTCAGAGATGCTGAGCTGTCACTGTTAGGTGTCAATATTATGGCCTTATTTCACTCCGTGGAGGAAATGCTTAATCCTTGATTAGAACCCCCACTTTCATTTAGGATATTTCCTTTGTGAACAGAGCCTCTTTTCTCGTCTGGCGCCGCTTGAAAGCATCTCGGCCCTTTAGATTGCTCCGACAACAGAAGCCCAGGCAGCGAAACGAGCAACAAAGATTAGCAGTGCTGCTTTCCCCCCTTGGCTTTCATTTTTTTTTTTTTTTTCTGCAGAGGCTCCTCCTGTCAGTGGTCAGTTATTCTAACAGAAGAACAAAGTGCCGAAGCTGCCCGCAGCTCCATTCAACCGGCCGGTTGCCCAGGCAGGCAGGCAGGCAGGCCAGCAGCCAGAAGCCAGCAGGCAAAAATTTTAACAGCCACGCTTCAAAACACTGCTAACAGCTATCAATGGATCCATAACTCTCAGCTCTCCAGATATGGGGTCATCTTTCAATACTACCCCACTGTCATATACAACATTTGTCTTGTCCTGCATTCAACTGCCGGTGTCAATCTACAGGGTGACTCTATAATACACATATACAATAGCACAATGAAAGCAATAATCTCCTACCCAGTCTCTTTATTTATTTAAGTGCTATTACAAAGTTTCCTGCAGCAAAGAGAAGCTGGGAGGCTACAACCTACTTCAGCCATGCAACAGCTATCTAGATGAAAGAAAGAATGTAATGACTTAAACAACTTGCTTGTTTCTGTGACTTTTTTTTTGCCCTTCTTTCCCCCCCCCCCCCACTCCATCCTGACAACAATACCAAGTGGTACAGAGAGAGGGTGACAGAGAAATGACTTCACTAATGCTTCCAAATGTGTGTCACAAAAAGAAGCAAAAATCCTAATAAAGAAAACCTGTGATTCCCAGGGAGTTGTTTTTTTTCCCCCCTTCTGACAGTTTTTAAAGGGAATAGTCACAATTTATACTTATCATGAGCAAAAATGCAAATTGAGAGGTATGAAATAGCTCAAAGCTTTCTCAGTTCAATGACTTTGTGGCTCTGGGTTTTGAAGGCCTGGTATTGCCCTGTGTCTTTAACATAAATAACTTCCATAGCAGCAAAATGACTCCTTCCTGGTTCAAAACTCTGTTCAGAGAATTACGATAAAGTACCAGATATTGCTGTTCTCAGCATCATTGTATTAATTGCACAAATGACTGCAGTTGGCTAATGTTCATAAGCCCCATAATCAATCAGAGTTTGTTCTTGCTCTGCTATCATCCTACCACACTGCCAATTCCCCTTTATAAGTGCTCACACTTCCTGGGTCTGGCTGTAAAGACACATTTCAAGGGTCTCCTGCAATTAATGCTTTTCCTCCACTACCTGAACCAAACAGGAGCTTTTGGGGCTGTTTGCTGGAACTTAGAATAGAATAGAATAGAATAGAATAGAATAGAATAGAATAGAATAGAATAGAATTAGAATAGCATAGCATAGAAATGAAAGGATAGGATAGGATAGGATAGGATAGGATAGGATAGGATAGGATAGGATAGGATAGAATAGAATAGAATTAGAATAGCATAGCATAGAAATGAAAGAATAGGATAGAATAGGATAGAATAGAATAGAATAGAATAGAATAGAATTAGAATAGCATAGCATAGAAATGAAAGAATAGAATAGAATAGAATAGAATAGAATAGAATAGAATAGAATAGAATAGAATAGAATAGAATAAACCAGGTTGGAAAAAACCTTTGAGATCATCAACTCCAACCTATCACAAAACACCATCTAATCAACTTGTCATGGCACCAAGTGCCTCATCCAGTCTCTTCCTAAACACCTCCAGTAATGGTGACTCCACCACCTTCCTGGGCAGCCCATCTTGATCTCTGCAAGTTTCTTCAGGTCACTAAGAACAATCCAATGGCCATAAAATCCTTGTAGATGCCACCATGCCTTAATCTCATGTGCTTGTTAGAGCATCTGGTGGTTCCACTAGGAGGGATAGAGCCCTTTCTGCTGGGGCTCTGTCCCAAGGCAGACAGAGATAACTATCCTGAGATCATTGAGCAATGTATTTTATATTCTGTCCCAAATTGTCTCCACCCTGCAAACAATCCAGCCATATCCAACTTCCAATGAGGAGCTGAAGATAAACTTAACAGTCAGATGCAGAGAAGTCGTCTCACGTAGGGAGATGACTTGATGAAGCAGTAAGGCAAAGGTATTGTAGCAGGAAGTTCAATACATCACAAAATGTACGAAATACTCCAGGATGGAATGTTTTCTAGTCAGCACACATTTGACTAATGCTGTGAAAGGTAGACTTTGAGGAGTTCTTTAAAAAAAACCAAAAAATCTGTGACTAGAAGAAATCCTTTCAGCCTGATAAAAAGGGAACTACTTCTAATTATCTTCTGGAGAAATAATGAAGGACACCAAGGTTTGAGTGGGTGAAAATGACAAACATTTCAATAATCTTCAATAATGCTTCACCACAATGATTGGACTGGATGATCTTGGAGGTCTCTTCCAACCTGGTTGCTTCTGTGATTCTATGGTTGACAACATTGCAGGGAAGAATAGAATGGAATGGAATGGAATGGAATGGAATGGAATGGAATGGAATGGAATGGAATAGAATGGAATGGAATGGATTAGAATAGAATGGAGTGGAATAGAATAGAATAGAATAGAATAGAATAGAATAGAATAGAATAGAATAGAATAGACTAGACTGGACTGGACTAGAAATGGAATGGAATGGAATGGAATGGAATGGAATGGAATGGAATGGAATGGAATGGAATGGAATTAACCAGGTTGGAAAAGACCTTTGGGATCATTGAGTCCAACCTGTCATCCAACACCATCTAACCAACTAAACCGTGGCACCAAGCGCCCCATCCAGTCTCTTCCTGAACACCTCCAGTGATGGAAGGAGAAGCAACATGTTAATACATGCCCTTCTCCATATTCTACAGAGAGCAACAACCAAAAAGGAACTTCTCCACCACAGCCAGTCACAGTTTCACATCAGGGGATGCCCCATACCTCTCTCAAAGGCTGTAGTTGCAGTATTTGGAGTAGAAGGACCTACAGGCAGTTGCATCCACACTGAAGTCCCTTCTTTGTGAGCATTGGGCAGGCTTCTGACAAAACCAAAGGAGTGACCCTCCAAGAAAGGTACAGGCTGGCTGTGGTAGTTTTAGGCTGGAACTGGAAAATTTTCCACAGATCTTGAATAGAAAGTAGTAGAATGTAAATAAATCACCATTGGATGTAAAAAGGAAAATAATGACAAGTTCTAAATGATCCCATCGAACAGACTACTAACAAAGGTAGTTTGCATAAATTAGCTTTCTCTCTTTTTGGCTTCCTCACTCTGGCAGATACTAACTTGTGCTTCTGCTGGCTTTGCTGACCTTGAATGCATTCTTCTTAATACAATTCAATAATACAATAAAACCAGGTTGGAAGAGACCTTCAAGATCATCGCATCCAACCTATCAACCAATCCAACCCACCCAAACAACTAGATCATGGCACCAAACACCATTGTGGTTAAGTAACTAACAGCAACTCTCTGCTCTTTCTCTTGTCCTGTGTACAGGAGGGTAGGGAAGGGAGCAGGGAGGGGGAAGCTATTAGTAGCCCCCTGGTTTGTCCAGGGGAGTTCTTGTGCTGTTTATAAACTGTACATATTGGGCAGTGACTGGCTGGAGAGCAGCCCTGAGGAGAGAGACTTGGGGGTGCTGGTGGATGAGAAGCTCAACAGGAGCTCTCAGGGTGCACTTGCAGCCCAGAAAGCCAATCAGATCCTGGGCTGCATCAGGAGACATGTGGCCAGCAGGTCAAGGGAGGTGATTCTCCCCCTCTACTCAGCTCTGGTGAGACCCCACCTGGAGTACTGCCTCCAGTTCTGGAGCCCCTATTACAAAAGGGATCTGGAGGTGCTGGAATGTGTCCAGAGAAGAGCCACGAGCAAGATCAGAGGGCTGGAGCACCTCTCCTATGAGGACAGACTGAAGGAGTTGGGGCTGTTCAGTCTGGAGAAGAGAAGGCTCCGAGATGACCTCATGGTGGCCTTCCAGTATCTGAAGGGGGCTACAAGAAGGCTGGGGAGGGACTTCTCAGGCTATCAGGTAGTGATAGGACTAGGGGGAATGGAATGAAGCTGGAGGTGGGGAGATTCAGGCTAGATGTGAGGAGGAAGTTCTTCACCATGAGAGTGGTGAAGCCCTGGAATGGGTTATCCAGGGAGGTGGTTGAGGCCCCGTCCCTGGAGGTGTTTAAGCCCAGGCTGGATGAGGCTCTGGCCAGCCTGATCTAGTGTGGAGTGTCCCTGCCCATGGCAGGGGGTTGGAACTAGATGATCCTTGTGGTCCCTTCCAACCCTGACTGAAACTATGAAACTATATATGTAAATATTGTATATTGGTACATATTCACTGCATTTAATTTCTAGATTGTAGCTTTGCTTGTAAATACAGCTTTATTTGCTTTCTAACTGAGCTGGTCTGGCAATTTTATGCTGGGGGGTGGGGAATTTTCAACCCACAACACCGGCTCGGTGCAGTGAGCTCCGAGCGAGTGTGTGGGAGCATGTGTCATTTGTTACACTGAGCTCTGCTAGCTCTGCTGCAGTGTTATAAAAGAGGTTTTCAAACCTAACTGTCTCAGGAAAAATAAAAATACTGGAGTCCTAAATGCATTTGTCTGTAAAATTTGGCTATGAGAAAACTAGTTACACAGTGAGAGTCTCCTCAGTGCTTAATAACCTGACTGAATAATGAGAGAGAATTTGTGTGAGCATCATGACCAAACCAACTGGGCCCTCTCTTCTCCTACAGCTTTCAGTCTGCAAAGGTGAGAATAGAAATAAAGGATGAGATGAGAGGTATGGTGGTGGAACAGATCAGATATAATGAAAGGATTTAATCTACATAAAGAGATACAACAGACAATTAGAAACTTTAACCTGACCAATTTGTTATATGGAGACCTGAGAGCATCTGCAATGGAATGCTTTCTTTTTTGAAAACAAAACAAAACACAAAGGAAAAACTCTTGATGTTTTAAATTACATCATTCAAACTCTTTTTTCCTTTGGGCAGATCTTCTCAGGAGGGCCAGTGGTAGGATCTCAAAGATCTTTTCCAACCTGGTCTATTCTATTCCATTCCATTCCATTCCATTCCATTCCATTCCATTCCATTCCATTCCATTCCATTCCATTCCATTCCATTCCATTCCATTCTATTCTAAAGACTTTCAGTTTTTCAATGTTGACAAGGATCCACATCCCCAAAGTGGTCTCAGTGGGGCTTTGGGTTGATTCCCTACAGCAACTCCTGTCCTCAGGAACCACTGCTTCTAAGAGTCCAATCTCCTCAATGGCATCAAACTGAGGGGAAAATTTTGCACAAGATTTGCCATTTGTAAAATCTTTATTCCTATTAACATTTCTAATGTTAAACAACCTCTGATGACAGTAGCCTAGTAACAGGTTTGTTAACCTAAGTACCAAGTACATCATTTAGCTCCCAGCCTTAACTGAGGCAAAATCTGCCTGAGAGCAAAGGAGTGAGAACTTGAGGAAGTGTCCCATTACTGCCCATTCCATTTTCTTGCTCAAGGCAGAAGTGGGAGGTGTGTTAGATGTGAGCAGGGAAGACATTCTGCACCTGTATTCAGCACTGGTTGGGCCACACCTTGAGTACTGTGTCCAGTTCTGGGCCCCTCAATTTAAGAAGGACATTAAGACTCTTGAATGTGCCCAGAGAAGAGCAACAAGGCTGGGGAGAGGTCTGGAGCACAGCCCAGTGAGGAGAGGCTGAGGGAGCCGGGGTTGTTCAGCCTGGAGAAGAGGAGGCTCAGGGGAGACCTTATTGCTCTCTACAACTACCCGAAAGGAGGTTGTAGCCAGGTGGGGATTGGTCTCTTCTCCCAGGCAACAGAACAAGAGGACACAGTCTCAATCTGTGCCAGGGAGGTTTAGGCTGGAGGTGAGGAGAAAGTTCTTCCCAGAAAGAGTCATTGGCCATTGGAATGTGCTGCCCAGGAAGGTGGTGGAGTCATGGCCCCTGGAGGTGTTCAAAAAGGGATTGGACGTGGCACTTGGTGCCATGGTTTAGTTAGTCATGAGGTGTTGGGTGACAGGTTGGACTTGATGATCTCTGAGGTCTTTTCCAGCCTTATTGATTCTATGATTCTATGGTGGTGATGGAGACAGAATTTGTTACAGAATGCAGTTTAAAGGACATAACAACTGGAGGTGGCTCACATGGGGCCAGACCATGCACAAACGACACGTGCATAGGCTAATTGTGATAGCTACAAAGAGCAGGCTCTCACTCACTAGGAGGTGAGCTGGTTTCTGGTGATGCCTCCTTTCAGAAAGTAAATGCATCTCCTTAAAGACCATCTTCAGGAAACAACCTTCAGAGATGTGTATCTCTATCTAGGTAGCAGCTCTCTCCATCAATGCAGCTGTTGGAAACCAGCAGGATTTCCAGCAGGGCTGCAGCATTTGTGTATCTACACAGTCACTCTCTGTTCCATATACACAAACATCCGCCTACCCAGAAAATAATTGTGGATAATTCAATGTTCAGATTCGATAATGGATGCTCAAATAAATATGAGAATTCCAAGCAAATTTGTGCAAATGAAAAAAGATTTCCTCTGACATAATGGCATGGTGCAAGGCTGTCTGTAATGAGCTGTAATTTGTCTGGAAGAGCATTTTAAAGGGGTTGATCCATCCACTGGAAGACCAGCAACTGCTCTGAGACTAGAAGCAATGAGCCAGCCTGCCTCGTCTCAGAGGAAATTACACCACAAGCAGGCCAAATTTCTGACAACTTCCATAAATTATTTCAGATTTTCATATTTCAAATTTCATCTGCATTCATCATGTGAGTTTGACTGGGGAAAAATGTCTAGGAGGAGCTCTGCTAGCATTCAGTGCAGCAGTCCCAGGAGCCTGCCCTGGGACTAGATAATTGAATTTAGTTTTGATTAGATTATTCTTGCTGCAGTCTACTGCCAATCTGAAGTATTGTGCCTTCTCTTCTACTTAACCTTCCTGCCCCATGCCTGCTCCAGCCTGCATGCAGCTCTCTGTATTGCAGAATATATTTGAACAATCAAACTTAGGAGTTATTATTTTGCTTTCCATTGTCCATCCTTATAAAAGCACACATCTTTCACTGGGTTCCCTCTTCCCCGAAATCAGATTACTTCTTTTTTTTAAGTTTGTAATATTGTTTACCATTTTCAGTGGAAAGTGCCCTGTAATTTAGGTGGAAAATCTAAAATCATTACCACATCTCTGGATGATGCAACATACCATAAATAAGGATCATTTCTGAACCAGCTATAATCATCACTGGGCAACACACACGAGAATAAGAGCAGGCAAATAATGAATTCATCCATCTATTTAACTAAAATAATGATAATAAATCTATTGTTAGCCAAAGTTATTAATCAAATCTTTAGTTAGTGGTCTGTGGAAAAACAAACAAAAACACACACCCACCCCCCCCACCCTGAACTAGCTCCACAGCCTTAGAGTAATTCCTCAGATGAAAGTAAACCCTTAGACGCCTATGAACTTCTAGGAAAAAAAAACCAAAAGCAAAAGCAAAAGCAAAAATCAACCCCACAAATGAAACCCATTTCTGAGGGAAGCGTGGCAGAGCCACAGCAAAACCTGCTTGGTGTGAACTGCCCCTAAATGGATGGAACATTATTACTAGCTGCAAACAATAGGCAATAAGTATTTCTTAATGCAGAGGCATCATGGCTTTTTTTGCCCTCCCACTTACAGGCTGTGTCTGAATTTACACGTGTTTCAGGAGTCAAATCCATGTAGCTCTTCCAGTTGCAGCCTGGATTATTAGAAACACAGATAAGGTAAACAAAGCTAATGCTGTTCTTTAAGTAATATCTATCACTTCCCCGCTATTGAGTTATTTCTTTTAACAACATAGGGGCTTTTGATGCTGTGTGTCTGAACTGAAGACTTTAGATTCTTTATTGTTCTCCATTCTGATGAAAAAAAATTGAATTGGGAGCTGCTGTATTGAATTTTGTTCCGTAAATATACTGAAATCATATTTTTTTGTTAGAAACTATCAATAAATCCAGTACAAGGAAAGTAATAAGATACAAATATGAGCAGGACCTCTGCAAAGGAAATATTACAAAGAGAGCGTGCCTGTGAAAGATATTAGGGAATGTGCTTTGTCCCCTGTGTTTGAAGGAAATACAGAAGGAATTACGGGGGACTGTGTTATTTTTAATACAGACACACCACTTTAAGATCAGGTGGCTGTAAAGGCTGGGGGAGGGACGCTCAAGAAAAGGAGCAGAGACGAACTGCTAACACAGAGATTGTCTTAAAAGGCCGCTCTTTATCAGCCAGATAGGTTTCTCGTTAACACTATTTACCAACACAAGGCGTTTTGCTCCACAGAGTGACTGTGTGTGTCCACACACACACACACACATTCTAATGTATATATGGAATCATGTGTGTAAATATAGATGTGCACTCACACACACACACACACACACACACTCTCTAATGTATATATGGAGTCATGTGTGTAAATATAGATGTGCACTCACACACACACACACACACACACTCTAATGTATATATGGAGTCATGTGTGTAAATATAGATGTACACACACACACACACACACACACACAGAGCGGGGGGGTTGGGGTTGTGTTCATACACACAGAGAAATGCACAGATTGGTCTGCACTGTTTGTGTGATTTCTGTTCATCTAAGAAAGGACTCACCCCCAAACAAGATCGAGGCAAAACAGATGCTGATGAAAGGGAGGGAAAGATGAAGCGCAGCAAAAGAACCATGGAACGTCCCACAGGGTGCAGTTAAAGGTAGAAAGAAAAGAGTCTTACACTTGCTGCTTGATTCCCGCCCCACAGATCTAACATGTTGCATTTCCACAGGAGTAGCTCTGCTGGAAATTAAGACTTGGGTGTGCAAGAAAGGGCCTACAGACGGCTGCAAGGGGTGTGAGAAGCCCAGAAAGGCTCCCCAAAGTGAATGCGTTTCTTGCCGTTCACTGACCAATCTCCGGGGTGGCGCAGGGGAGGAATTCTTCTGACATTGCCTGGTTTTGTCTACATTTTATCAAAAAACAATTTACATTCAGCAATGGGAGCTGTCTTAAAGACCTATTGTTTCCTCTTGTTTCAAGCAGCATCAATGGCTCATTCCTGCTCTTACTGAACTTAACAACCTCAGGGCTCCGGCATTGTACGGCCGGCCCAGGGCTCTGAGGAATGTGCGAGGCAGCTCCCGGCGATCTGCACCTAGTGTGGAGGCCACAGGAGGCAGCATCAGGGCTCGCTGAGTTCACACACCCCACGACAGGCTTTCCATCCAACTTTTTTGGGGTGTCATTGTTATGGATGTGCTCCTTGCACACGGCGTGCACGTGACATATGCCACAGACAACGTTTCCTTCTCTGTGGTGGCTGAAAAAGGTCCCTGCCTACCTTGGAAGGAGTATTCCAGAAGTGATGCTGACTTCATAGACTTAAATATGTGCCATCAGTGCATTTGCAGTGTAATTCGTGCTTCGGTGCCGATGGGAATATACATTCTTACTTAGGACCACACCAAAGGAAAACCCCCTTCTATAGTGCAAAAGAATATTAGAGTAAGTATATTTACCTAAGAAGGTATATTTTCCAAAGTCAGGACTTTGGTCAGTTAATTTTAACATCCTTCATAGGCATTAAAATTAACAAGCTGTGGGTTTCAAGTTGTGCACAATTTCCACCTCCATCAAGCCTTACAGGGTTCATCCATCATGCCCTGTTGCTGCTAAGGGACAATTCTGCCTCCCCTCCCTGCTTCCCCTCTCTTCCCTCCCCCCTCTGCCTTTTCCCCCAGTGTCCAGATTTCAGGCTGGTCTCCAGCAGCTTTCCATTTTGTTTGATAATGGAAATAGGACCATAAAGGTTTTCTTTCCATTTTCCAAAGTAAAAGCACTGTTCTTGCCTTTCCCCTTTTCTTTCCCCTTTTCCCTTTCCCCTTTCCCCTTTTCCCTTTCCCCTTTCCCCTTTTCCCTTCTCTCCCCTCTTCCCTTCCCTCTTCCCCCTTTCCCCTTCCCTTCTCCCTTTCCCCTTTTCCCTTCCCTTTTCCTTTCCCTTTCCCCTTCCCTCCCCTCCCCAGACAGGGACTCCACCACTGCTCTGGGCAGCCTGAGCCAGGGCTTGACAACCCTCAGAGGGAAGAAATTGTTCCTCATATCCAACCTAAACCTCCCTTGGGATAACTTGAGGCCATTTCCACTTGTCCTGTCACTTGTTCCCTGGGAGAAGAGACCAACCCCCACTTGGCTCCAGACTCCTTTCAGGGAGCTGCAGAGAGATACAAGGTCTCCCCTCAGCCTCCTTTTCTTCAGGCTGAGCAACCCCAGTTCCCTCAGCTGCTCCTCACAGGACTTGTTCTCTAGACCCTAAGGATTTCTTAGAGCTGCTGAGGAACCTTGAGCACCTCGAACTGGTTGGAGTCAAGTCAGTTACTGTCAAAGCACTGAATATATCACCCATGTCAGACCACGTGTTGCCAATCACTCAGCTGCTCCCCAGACAACATCCCTTGAGGAGAGAAATGGGTTCAGAGAAACTAGATGTAGACACACATTTCTTTCCCTCCAGGATTAAACAGAGAGTAGGTGCAAAAAGGCTAGCAACCAGCTCTTGCCAGCTCAAGTTTTCCTCACATTGGGCTGATTTCTCTTACAGCTTAGAAAAGGGATCCTTGACCAGCTGATGACTGGGATGTGGCTCAAACCTCCTCCAGTGCTGGTCCCTGCAGCTCTGCAACCACTTCAGCTTTCCTGATGCCAGAGCAGCTTGGAAATGAGGAAGCTGTAAATGATTTCCTCAATTTTTGTTTCTTTCTCCACTCAGCAGGTCTTGGACCAACAATGAGCCCAGCTTTCCCCATTTTGCAGCTACTAAGGCATCCCAATTTGTGAGTGACTCTATTTAGTGTTGCAGTGCCTCTACAGCTGATTCCCCCCGCTTTCTGAAAGCATAAGGGTCCCAAATCACACTGAAATCAAAGTAACATCAGGATTTGTGCCTGACTCTCATAAGCCTTTCAGGTGGATGTGATTTTGCAACGAGGAAACTTGGACTCAACCCAACTTTTACATATCTCTAGAATGAAACTCAAGGTAAAATCTAATGACAAGTTTTAAATTGGTTGTACTTCCCTCCCCCCAACCTCCCCCCCCCCCCCACCTTTTTTAGAATGCAGACCTCTGGGTTTTCTCAGTAGCTGAGAGCAAACCAGACCTAACATCATGGGAGGGCTCTTGTCTCAGTATCTGTTACCTTACTGGAAACTGAGATAAGGACATCATCCAAAAAAGAAAGAAATCTTTGCTAATTAGATTGCCAGTTAAATTTTCCACACTGAAGAGCATCTGAGTTTCCAGACATAAATCTAAACTTCTCAGGTCTGGATCTCCCTTCCCTTCCATAATGGTCAGCATACAATTTTGGATGAGCAGCATTTAACATCGCTCTAAGGCGGTGGCCTTCCTTCTTGATCTCCTCATTGTTGAAACAGTACCCAGGCAGGTCACCAAGACAAGGAATTAGCAGGAAATTTGCAACCTCTTTTGTTCTGATGGACTTTGGTTTAATTGTCACTTGAGAATGAAACACAGAATCATAGAACGGTCCAGGCCAGAAGGGACCTCCAAAGGTCATCCAGTCTGACCTCCCTGCAGTCAGCAGGGATATCCCCAACCAGATCAGGCTGCCCAGGGCCTCACAGAGCTTCACCTTGAATATCTCCAGGGAAGGAGCCTCAACTGCCTCCCTGGGCAACCTGTTCCAGTGTTCCACCACCCTCACAGTGAAGAATTTCTTCCTGATATCCAGTCTAAATCTGCTCTTCTCCAGTTTGAAGCCATTGCCCCTTGTCTTGTCATTGCATGTCTTTGCAAACAGTCTCCCTCCATCCCTCTGTAGGCCCCCTTCAGACACTGGCAGGCTGCTATTAGGTCTCCCTGGAGCTTCTTCTTCTCCAGGCTGAACACCCCCAGCTCCCTCAGCCTGTCCTTGTAGCAGAGGTGCTCCAAACTCCTGATAATTTTTGTGGCCCTCCTCTGGACCCTCTCCACAAGGTCCATGTCCTTCCTATAGTGAGGGCTCCAGAGCTGAATGCAGTACTCCAGATGAAGTCTCACCAGAGCAGAGTAAAGTGGTAGAGCATACACCTTGAGCATTGTGTCCAGTTCTGCACTCCCCAGTTCAAGAGATGCAGGGAACTGCTGGAGAGTGTCCAGCAGAGGACCACAAACTCGATGAGGGGACTGGAGCACTGTACAAGAGTATGAGGACCTGAGAGACCTGGGGCTGGTTCACCTGGAGAAGAGAAGGCTGAGAGGGGATCTGATCAATGTTTATCAACATCTAAGGTTTGCCAATATCTAAGGTCAAGAGGATGGGGCTGGGCTCTGTTCAGTATTGCCTGATGATAGGACAAGGGGCAATGGGTACAAACTAGAGCACAGGAGGTTTCATTTGAACATAAGGAGAAACTTCTTTACTTTAAAGGTGCTGGAGCACTGGAACAGGCTGCCCAGAGAAGTTGTGGGGTATCCTTCTCTGGATAATTTAAAACCCCATCTGTACACGTTCTTGTGCAGCCTGATCTAGGCAAACCTGCTTTAGCAGAAAGCTTGGACTAGGTGATCCCCAGAGGTCCCTTTCGACCCCTAGCACTCTGTGAAATCCTTAAGAATACCCTTAGGTTTCAGTGCATGTTGAAGTCCCAGTAGCAGAAGTGTACCTTTGACAGCCACAGTCCTGCCTGCCTGGGTTCATAGAACCATAGAATCAATAAGGTTGGAAAAGACCTCAAAGACCATCAAGTCCAACTTTTCACCAACCTTTCACCCAAGACCTCATGACTACTAGACCGTGGCACCAAATGCCACATCCAACCCCCTCTTGAACACCTCCAGGGACGGTGACTCTACCACCTCCCTGGGCAGCACATTCCAATGCCTAACAACTCTCTCTGTGAAGAACTTTCTCCTCACCTCGAGTCTAAACTTCCTCTGGCACAGCTTGAGACTCTGTCCTCTTGTTCTGGTGCTGGTTGCCTGGGAAGAGAGACCCTTCAGGTAGCTGTAGACAGCAATAAGTCTCCCCTGAGCCTCCCCTTCTCCAGTTGATGTCCTCTGGTTTCCCTGCCTCTGCCCACACTGGCCTGCCACACATCAGGTGGCTATAGCCATATCTCTCACAACATACTTGATGGCTGTTAGGTGATTAAATTACATCTCTGATGTGGGACACAGACCTTTGACTGTCCTATCATCAGGCCACAAGTTCTGGAAACCATTAGACTCGGTTGACGTAGATGCCGAAGGCAAACCGCGCCACATAATCTGGGCAGCTCTCCTTTTATTTTTCCACACAGCAGCAGAACCAGGGCTGACTCAAGTCTTCCCAGTAAGCACAAGCAAAATTCAATTTTTCAGTGACAGCAGAGCAGCTCCTTGGCACCAGCCTTCTGGGATGACTCAGAGCACCAAGACTGAGAGCATTCCCATGGCCACACTCTCTGCACATCCATCTCTGCTTTCCATCTGCCTTTCCTCCTACCCTGTTCCTCACCCTGGGCATCAGAGTCCAGACAGAGCTGGTGATGGGTTAATCAGTGCATGGGACAGGAAGCATGACCATATCCCAGCACCACCTCTCACATTCTCACCTGGCTGAGGAGCCTGCGTTGTGTAGGATTTCCCTCTGTCCAGAATCACTAGCTGCCTTACAGTTGCATGTGGGTGCTATGGGCCAGCCACAGCCATAGCTCCAGACTCCTCATATAGGGCTGGGGCTTTGCAAGCTCCCTCAGCCCCCTGCCCTGAGCTTGCTTTGCTTACAACTAGATCTCATTCTGAACCCAGCTGGTGTCTCCCTCACTTGTAAGCCTTTTGGGCTTAGCAGTGCAGCTCTCAGATCATGGAATCATGCAACTGCTGAGATTGGAGAAGACCTCTGAGATCATTAAGTCCAACTGCTCATCTGGAACTTGCAATCCCACCACTACTGCTAAGCTGCAAGCACTAAAACCATGTCCCTAAGCACCACATCCTTGCATCTTTTAAATACCTTCAGGGTTGGTGACTCCACCACCTCCCTGGGCAGTCAGTTCTGATGCTTGGTAATCCTTTCTTTGAAGAAATTTTTCCTAACATCCAATATGAACCTCCCTTGGAACAATTAAACTCAGTTTCCTCTTGACCTGTCACTTGTTGCATGTGAGAAAAGACCAACCTCACTCTAACCTCCTTTGAGGTAGTTGTAGAGGGCAATGAGATCTTAGATGACTTTCTGGTTTGTGTTGGAGAGGGACTGCTTACAAAGACCTGCAGTTATAGCACAAGGAGCAATGGTTTGAAATTAGAGAAGAAGAGATTTAGATTGGATGTTAGGGAAAAGTTCTTTACAATGAGGGTGGTTGAGCACTGGAACAGGTTGCCCAGAGAGGTTATTGGGGCCCCATCCCTGGAGATAGGAGCTATTCAAGCTGAGACTGATCTGGTTGAGGATGTTCCTTTTCACTGCAGGGGGTTTGAGGACATAGAGATACTTGAACGTGTCCAGAGAAGGGCAATGAGGCTGGTGAGAGGTCTCAAGCACAAGCCCTATGAGGAGAGGCTGAGGGAGCTGGGGTTGCTTAGCCTGGAGAAGAGGAGGCTCAGGGGAGACCTCATTGCTCTCTACCTGAAAGGAAGTTGTAGCCAGGTGGGGGTTGGTCTTTTCTCCCAGGCAACCACCAACAGAACAAGAGGACACAATCTCAAGATGTTCCAGGGGAGGTTTAGGCTGGAGATGAGGAGAAAGTTCTTCCCAGAAAGTGTCATTGGCCATTGGAATGTGCTGCCCAGGGAGGTGGTGGAGTCCCCATCCCTGGAGGTGTTCAAAAAGGGATTGGATGTGGCACTTGAAGCCACAGTTTAGTTGTCATGAGGTGTTAGGTATTAGGTTGGACTTGATGATCTCTGAGGTCTTTTCCAACCTTGTTGATTCTATGATTCTATGACTAGATAACCTTTAGAGGTCCCTTCCTACCTGGGTGATTCTATGATTCTATATAGGTACATGATGGCACTCCTCATCAATAATCATCCAGCTAAAATCAACAGCAGGCATGGAGCACTAACTGAAGGCCATCCTCTGGCACCCTGGTACTTCAGGGATAGTTGCCTGGCCCTTAGGACAGTGAAGCATGAGCCCCTTTTGGGGGCTTGAGGCCTCTGCTCTCTGTTGAAGAAGGGAAAGGCAAGGGGTACCCTAGCTGAGGGCAGGAGCCGGGGGAAGGTCCCTTGCACAGATGGCACCGGGAGATCGGGAAAAGAGTGCTTCAGTGAGACACTGTAATTACTCAGTCTGGACTGACTAATTTCCTGCAAGAACCTATGTCTTCCAGCAGAGCCCGTTGGTTAGGTTTTGTTCCCAAGCAGCTTAGCTAAATGAGGGTTATTTTAAGCCTGCAACAGCGTTTGCAGCGTTGATTCAATGAGATTTATTAAAAAATCTGAAAGGTTAAACGGCTGCTTGTGCTTCCTCTGCTGAGAGGACAGTGCTGCACACACACAAGGGAGCACACCACACTCATTCTTCCTCCCTGTGTGCTTTCTGAGGACCACGGGAAACACCTCCCAGTGCCACCAGACATTGAGCTCTACTAGAAGGGACAATGGGGACAGAATCATTGAATTGCTAGGATTGGAAAGGACCTCAAGGATCATCCAGTTCCAACCCCCCTGCCATGGGTAGGGACCCCTCACACTACAGCAGGTTGCTCAGAGCCACATCCAGCCTGGCCTTCAAAACCTCCAGGGATGAGGCTTCCACCACCTCCCTAGGCATCCTCTTCCAGTGTCTCACCACCCTCACGGGGAAGAATTTCTTCCTAACATCCAATCTGAATCTACCCATTTGTATTTTTTTTCCATTCCCCCTAGTCCTATCACCACCTGACACCCTAAAAAGTCCCTCCCCAGCTTTTTTTGTAGCCCCCTTCAGATACTGGAAGGCCACATTTAGGTCTCCTTGGAGCCTTCTCTTCTCCGGACTGAACAGCCCCAACTCCCTCAGTCTGTTCTCATAGGAGAAGAGCTCCAGCCCTCTGCTCATCCTTGTGGCCCTTCTCTGGACATGTTCCACAACACCACACTCATGTGTGCCCAATGACAGCACAAGGGGCAAGAGTGGAAGTTGAGGTATAGGAAGTTCCATGGAAACCTGAGGAAAGTTTTTTTCACTGTGAAGGTGACAGAAGACAGAAAGAGGCTGCCCAGGGAGGCTGTGGAGTCTTCCTCTCTGGAGGTATTCAAAACCTGCCTGGATGTGTTTCTGTGGGATCTGCTCCAGGTGATCCTGCTCTGGTAGGGGGGTTGGACTGGATTATCTGCTCTCTACAACTACCTGAAGGGTGATTGTGGCCAGGCAGAGGTTGGTCTCTTTTCCCAGGCAGGCAACACGAGAACAAGAGGACACAGTCTCAGGCTGCGCCAGGGGAGGTTTAGACTGGATGTTAGGAGGAAGTTCTATACAGAAAGAGTGATTGCCCATTGGAATGGTCTGCCCAGGGAGGTGGTGGAGTCACCATCACTGGAGGTGTTCAGGAGGAGACTTGATGGGGTACTGGGTGCCATGATCTAGTTGTTTAGGTGGGTTGGATTGATTGATAGGTTGGACACGATGATCTTGAAGGTCTCTTCCAACCTGGATTTATTGTATTGTATTGTATTGTATTGTATTGTATTGTATCTTTTGAGATCCCTTTCAGCCCCTATCATTCTGTGATTCTTTCCTGTTCCTTGTTTTTCCTTCTCTTCCTTCCTATGTGTACAATCAGTCAGGGATGGGTGGGTGGCCCCTTTCTGCTGCACAGGTGCCCCCATGGGTGCTCTCCTGGGCATTTCTGAGGTACTGTAGTGAAGGGAGCAGAGGGAGGCAAGGCTTTGTAAGACAGGATCTCTTTACCTCCCTTCTTGCCTCCCCAGGAAATCTTTGTTTCCTACCAGATGATTTTTTTCCCCCTTCCAGTTTGGGAATGTAGGTCTCATTAATGAGATTAATGGGAGTTGACTGTATGTACAAAGAGGACAATGGATCCCTAAGGCAAACCATGCCTCCTTTGGGGAATGTCAGTACAAACAGGGAGGACACGTAGATCTGTTGTGGTCTTTTTAGATGTCAGAATACTACCAGAACAACAGCATAGCATGGAGGCTGTGGGCAGCCCTTGTAATGGGAAATAATTACTGATGGCAAAAGTCTGAGGGTGAGGGTTGGTGTCTCTGTGGCTACCCATCTGATGGCACTTTTGCAGGTAAGAAGTTTGATCTATTAATGTCATGTTAATAAACAGAAGGTGGAAAGAGAGTAGGGACATTTTTTATGGGTAGTTTGAGCAGGCAGGTCAGATTCAAGCCTCATACTCCCTTCTGTGGTTGGGGTTTTTTTTCCCGTCCAGAGGAAGAGGTGTTTGAGTGAGACACAGCTGGAAGTTTTTCCTCAAGCTCCCTCACAACCAACAGGGCAGAAGCCAAGAGACAAGCCTCCTGTTGTCTTCATGAGCCCCAGATTGTCTCCCAAGATTTTCAATCTCCTTTTCCCTTCCAGCTTGCCTGGTTGCCATCTCACTTCAGAGCAGGCTGGAAGACCCCCGCCTCCCCCCAAGCTGGCTGCCCTATATCTCGGTGAAAAATATCCCATGGAGGCTGCTACCAGTCCAACACAAACCAAATAATTTCATTTGGCTTTTGCAACCTCAAGACACACCTGTCCCAGCCAGAATATTAAATAAAGCCTGCCTTTCATTAGCTGCTTGTTTAAAGAAACGTCATTTCCTACCAAAGATGAAGCAGAGTGTTGTCATTTCAGGCTTGCACTGAGGTGCATGTATCAGAAAATGAAGTCTACATTTGAATGAGAACCTATTACTTCTATTAGTCCCTTCTGAGCCATTGCAAGTAAATATTATACAGATTATTAGAAGAGATGAGCGGAGTGGGCAGATTGGCTTCTTGATCAAGGTTACGCTGTACTCATTATGCAGCAGCACATCTGGAATGGTCCAGTAGTACCCTGAGAATTCCTAATACATTAATAAGACTTACACCTCCTGTAATTGCATTTGGCTGATTAACTTTCGCCCAGCTGGTCTTAGCTGCATAAAAAAACCCCACCCATAAAGGTATTCTATAAGCTTGTTATACCAAAGTAAATTCTGAACATCTTTGGCATATATCTTGCCAAGTTTTATCCTGACCTGAATAACTCACTTTCTGGCAGCTTTTAGCACAGATGAATTTAAAATACCCATCACAAACATTAGCCCCCTTGAGCCTGAGGCTTCCAGATGTATAGACATGACCATATGCTGCAAGGAACTATTATGGATCATTTTGTTATTAGTCATCTTAATAATCAGCTCCCCTTACTCCTAATGGAAGTTCAGCACTTACAAGCTCATAAAAAAATTGCAAGGCAGGATCTTTGGCTTTCCAAGGGCCACAGCTTCAGTTTGGATGCTTTTGTTCCTGCAGCTGAATGCTTTCCAGATCGCAGCAGAGTCTGTTTGCTCTTTGAGGAGAGAGGAAAGAATCCACACATTCCCCATCAGCTTAAAAATGTGAAACCCCTCTTTGTTCAGCGGCAAACAAGGAGGCTGGAGATCAATTCTTCTTCTCCCACCATTAGGTGTCACTGCAGTAAATGGAAATTGCAGACAAATGGCTTGAAAAGGGGAACCATTGCCAAAGAGTGTGCTGTGAGAAAAAGAAATAAATACATTTCCAAGCAAACCGCGGCTGTATTCTAGACCTACAACCCATTGCTAGCTGGTTTGCTAAACAAAAAGCATTGGGGTTTTTGGTGGGGCTTTTTGGTTGGCTGGTTGGTTTTTGACTTCCCAGGGCCACAAATGGGTTGAAAAGGCAACCACCCTAAACACTTCCAGAACTTATTTAAGGGTTTGGGCATAAAGGCATACCCACAGTAGATTCAAAACGTGTCAGCAGCAATCCTCGGTTGGTTTCAGGCAAGCTAGTTGCTTTACCCAAGCTGAAATTACTGTGCAACACGAATTGCCCACCTGGAGGCATGGTCTGTGCTCTTGAGTCTGTAGACAAGAAAAGGAAAAAAAAGCTGATAGAGCAGCCAAAATACCTCAGAGCAGTGCAGTTCTCCAGCTTTACCTGTAACAAAACCATTTCTTTTTACTTCTGCCAGAGATTTATGGGGCTTGCAATCAAAACACCAGAACAAACTGCAGCACGCAGTTGTAGCTGGGTTGGATGGTTGCAAGATTTGCACCTTAGTGATTAATTTCATTCATACAAAGCCCTGTTTTGCACTACTGCAGTTGCTGAGAGCAGCTACTTGTGCTTGGAACTGAGGGAGCTGAGGTTGT
This sequence comes from Colaptes auratus, assembly GCA_015227895.2. Lineage (NCBI taxonomy): Eukaryota > Metazoa > Chordata > Aves > Piciformes > Picidae > Colaptes > Colaptes auratus. The sequence continues at coordinate 7,684,770 of CM037643.1, forward strand.
TTAGCCTAGAGAAGAGGAGGCTCAGAGGAGACCTTATTGCTGTCCACCACTACCTGAAGGGTGTTATAATATAAACACAGGCTGTAGCCAGCTGGGGGTTGGTCTCTTCTCCCAGGCAACCACCAACAGAACAAGAGGACACAGTCTCAAGCTGTGCCAGGGGAGGTTTGGGCTGGATGTTAGGAAGAGGTTTATCACAGAAAAAGAGATTGGCCATTGGAGTGAGCTGCCCAGGGAGGTGGTGGAGTCACCATCACTGGAGGTGTTTAAGAAGAGACTGGATGAGACACTTAGTGCCATGGTTTAGTTGATTAGATGGTGTTGGACTTTATGATCTCAAAGAGCTTTTCCAACCTGGTCTATTCTATTCTATTCTATTCTATTCTATTCTATTCTATTCTATTCTATTCTATTCTATTCTATTCTATTCCATTCCATTCCATTCCACTCCACTCTATTCTATTCTACTCATGATTACCTCTTGCAGAGTTTGATTTTAAACTCAGAGTTCTTGGACACTGCTCCCCCCAGAAGTCCTATTTTGTTCCTTCCCCACCAACCCACTTAGAAGAACAGACCCAGCACCCACTGGCTCCATCAGGAATGTCTTTTAATCCTCACCCAAGGGTCGGGCTCCATCTGGCATCAGGGAAGGGTTCTGGATTCCTGGAGGACACTGAATCTGGTGTCCAGAGCTGGGTTGCTCCTCCACGTCCTGACAGCCAGTTGTCAAGAGAACACAACCTTTGCAGGTCTGGAGAGCCCAAATGAGAATTTTTCAAATAATTTAGTTTAATTAGGGTTTCCATCTGCAACAAATTGGAACAACTTGCAGTTGCACTCTCTTATGCATTTTGTCAACTTTTAAGTGGCTTGTCATGAAACAATCTTCCAGTATCCATTTTCCCATCACCCAGCTGCTCTCCATGCCAAAATATCAACCAGTTAAAGCAGCCAGAATATTGCTGAGCACTGCAGGACCATTCTCTGCTGGCTCTGCTCTGGTAGGACCACACCAACCTCCTCCATCAAACTGTCCAGGCTTGTTTTAATCACCACAGCCATTTGCAGCTCTATATCCAGGGATTTAATCTGATTGTTCAAGATTCTGGGATAGTAAAGAACATTCATGTATATGCTTTAAATCATAGTTTCACTTTTGGGCCTATGGGAGGAAACAGAAAGCAGAAATCTGTGGTTCATTCTCTCTCTCTCTGTGTTCCTGTCTCTGGAACAGGATCGATTTCCATAACCTGCTTGATCCACGTGATCTAATTCAGTGGCTGGAAAGTTTCACAAGACTTGAAATATTTTGTTTGTTTGTTTGCTTGTTTATTTCATTTGGATTTTTTGGGTTTTTATTGGTTTTGGTTTGGTTTGGTTTGGTTTGGTTTGGTTTGGTTTGGTTTGGTTTGGTTTGGTTTGGTTTGGTTCGGTTCGGTTTGGTTTGGTTTTTCTTCTTGCAAAGAATTGCAAACAATTCCTTCTTGCAAAGAAGGAATTAAGGGGAAAAAAAGAGGCTGTATTGCCTCTGGAAGGAGGGGGGGAAAGAAAGAGGCCTCTGGAAGGAGGGGAAGGCTTCTCATGATTTGTTTAAGGATGTTGTTAGATTATGCAGGAGAAAAATTAGAGAGGCAAAATCCCAGTTAGAACTTAAGCTGGCCACCTCTGTGAAAGAGAATAAAAAGCATTTTTACAACTATATTAATGCTAAAAAGAGGGGCAAGAAGAACCTCCACTCCACTGGAGGGTAACCCAGTAACTAAAGATAAGGAAAAGGCTGAGGTCCTGAATACCTTCTTTGCCTCAATTTTCAACCGTAAGGCAGGAGGAGTTCAGGACAAGTGGCCTCCTGAGCTGGGTGGTGGGGTCAGGGAGCAGTGTATTGCTGTGATTCTGTGAAGAGTTCTTTTAATAGCTTAATGTTAAAAAACCAAACAAACAACATCCATTTGCTAAAATAAGAAAAAGAGAAAAAGTCAGAATTTAAATGATTGTTGCCCCATAGGAAGAGGTTTTCATTTTAAATGTCTATATATGAATATATACACATACACATATATATATATAATCCTTTAAATATATCATTAGTGTATTTAAAATATATAATATAAAGCACATAGAGTGTAGATACATCCACATGCATAAAGACCTCTGTTCACATATGCATGCATTTTGCACCTAAAATCAAATTTCTTCCCCATTAAACAATTTAAGCTGCTCTCCTATTATAGGGGCTCACATTTTGGAAGATGAAGACAAACAGCTTAGACCTTGAAAAACACATGGGCTACTCAGATAGATGGCATCTGGGAGGGCTCTGAACTCCCTCAACATTCTATAGGGAAAAACAGAGCCAGGTGCATTTCTTCCTAAATCAAATTAGCTGGAAGATGCCACATCCAATTTTAGCAAATTGATGTGAGAGTTTGTGATGTCTATAGCAGATCTTACAACAAAGGTCAATGTGTGGAGACGTAGACAACAGGCTGGTAGAGAGCAACTTGTAGCGGGGCTGCTCTGACAAAAGCAAGGAAGATGTGAAATGCAACCAGTATGTTTTTTTTTAATATAGGAAAAAATACAGCCCCTCATGATATATTTTTTGGTGATTAACCCAATCCAACCATTTATGTTGTTACAACTGCTAATACAAAGTGGTGTTTGAGTGAGGCATTTCGAGACTGCTGATTAGAAGCGAATTTTTACTTGGAAAAGAAACCCCAAACAATAGGTTTAATGCAATCAAGCCACAGAACAAAGTCAACCTGGATTAGAAGGATGGGAAAGCTTGGGCAGGAAAACAAATATGGACACAAACCTGTGGAAGAAATACTGACATCTGTCAAATTCACGTGTCATTGGCGGCGGTTTGAGCATCCTCCTTGACATCAACAAGTTTATTTCCCGTTTTATGACACTTCATTATCCCTGATTTTATTTAATTAGCTTCAGAAGGCATCCAAAGCAATTGGAATGTTTTCTTAAATAAATGGTGAGGAAGCAGCAGCTAAAGGGAATGCACCCAGAAAGTCCAGATAGAAAAGTCTCTTTGCAGGAGTTCTGAGCTAACAAAGCCCTTAGCACTTAAATGCTGGATGAAAACTGCCTGTGTGACTATAGATTAAATCTTAACCTTATATACAAGAGGGCTTTTAAAATACTACTGCTACTAAATCATTTCTATTATCTATAATATGAATGACATAGTTATATTAAATATTATTATTGTATATTATTATATATTATTTATATTATATATTATTTATATTATATATTATTTATATTATATATTATTTAGAGATATAATTAATTAATACATTATTAGTAGTATTATCATTACTACTTAATCATGCAGGGTTTCCTCCACAGGATTCTTGCCTTACTCATTGAGCAAAATAAAAACTTGTTACAAATTTGCTATTTATCTTTTGGTTTTTGTTTGGTTTTTTTTTTTCATGTCTTAATGCCCAAACTTGATTTACCACATAGTTTCCAGCATGTGAGCTGAAGGCATCTGTTTCTTTGTGGATGCTCCTCTGTAGTTTTTTTTTCCTCCTGCTATCTCAGTGCTTTAAAGAAATCTATCGATGGATTCGCCTTTGGCACACCTGAAAACAAAGAAAGAAAGAGCCAAACAAAAGCTACAGCAACAACAGCAAAACAAACAAACAATCCCCCCCCCCCCAAAAAAAACCCCAAACCAAACAACAAAACAGGTGATGTACTTATTTTACAGATGGAAACTGAGGATCAGAGGAACCGAGGTCAAAATGGCTAAATCTGGATGCCCAAACCAAGGGGTTTTTAGCACTTTGAAGGCACACTGTCCAAATCTAGTCCACTTCCATCATGTCTGTGACTTGCCCACGAATTTCAGGCTGTTCTTTGGGCTCTTTGTGGCATGTCCCAGTTTGGGTGTGCTGCTTTGTCATCCATCCCCATAGCAGAAGACTGTGGGGAGGGCTGGAGTATGGGCAGAAGCTCCCTGCAGGGCAGGCTCACCTCCTCTTGGAAAGGTACATCGTGATTAGATGAGATGTTCCAAGGGAACATCCAGCTCCTACTGACATCAGCAACACTAAGACTCCACTGTTTCTTGAAAACTCCAAGACAGCTAAAAAAATATTCAAAGAGAGGCACAAGCACTGGGTATTCAAAGCTGAATTTTTAACAACCCTTTCTTGTCAGCTCCTTGGCTAGAATAATACACAGACTGACAGCAGTGATCAGAAGAGCACACCACGGGCTGTGGGAGGCTGGGGCTTCAAACACACTTCCTTTAACTTCTAGACTTGATGGTTTGGCTACATTTGTGTTTTAAATACTGCTGCTTCAGCAGAGATGAGAGAACTGCACTTTGCATTTTAAAATACCTTTCAAGAGGCTGGATATGGCTCAGAGGACTGGGAACAAGATCTGTGTCCTTTCACCCCTTCCCTGCCAGTTCTAATTCAGGCAGGCCAGCAGTGGACAAAAAGTCATTCTGGATGTCACCTCAGTGCTGTGAAGTGCTTTGGAGACTACATCCTTGCTCCCAATGTGCTCCTACCATACCCTGTTCCTTCCCACGCCCATGGCCATTATATTCAGAGCTGCAACACGGAGGCCAAGAGGTGGATGAGCCTGAGAGTTAAATCACCTCTCAGCCACAGAGAGTAATTCTCCTAGACAAGAGGGACTGCCCTGATGCAGCAATGACACTGCAAGTCCTCCCCACTCTTAGGTATTGTCCTGAAGGTAGATATTCCCTTGTTTTACTGCTTGCTGTAGGAGAAGTGTCATCTGCTGACTTGGAAGACAGCAGCGATAGTTCAGTTTGTGTTACCCTAGAGGAGATGTTGAGGGACCTGCACTGCCATGAAATGAGAATGTAAAACTCCCAATGCCTTATGTGATGGGCAGAGCACTAGAAGTGGGCAAAACCCAGCTGAGTGGAGGGATTCATGGATGTAATGGCACCAGCCCTGCAGGCAGCTTCTGCAAGCCTGTGGTGCAGTCCTACTACTTGTCCACAAAACAAGATAGAGCCCTAAAAAAATGGGAACTATGCCTCAGAGTCATAGAATCACAGAAACATTCAGGTTGGAAAAGACCCTCAGGATCACCAAGTGCAACCAACAACCCTGCTCTACAAGGTTCACCCCTAAACCACATCCCCTAGCACCACATCATTTAAACACTGTATCCAGGCTTGGTGACTCAACCACCTCCCTGGGCAGCACATTCCAATGCCTGACTGCTCTTGCTGGGAAAAACTTCCTAATGACCAGTCTAAACCTACCCAGTCATAGCTTAAGGCCATTCCCTTTTGTTCTATCACTAATTACCTGTGAGAAGAGACCACCGACAGCCTCTCTACAGTGTCCTTTTGGAGGTGTTCAGGAAGAGACTTGATGCCATGATGCTTGGTGCCATGGTTTAGTTGATTAGATGGTGTTGGATGACAGGTTGAACTCACTGATCTCAAAGGTCTCTTCCAACCTGGTTAATTCTATTCCATTCTATTCCATTCCTCCATTCCATTCCATTCCATTCCATTCCATTCCATTCTATTCTATTCTATTCTATTCTATTCTATTCTATTCTATTCTATTCTATTCTATTCTATTCTATTCTATTCCATTCCTTTCCATTCCATTCTGGTAGCTGTAGAGAGCAATGAGGTATCCCCTCACCCTGGATGCTTTGAAAAGTCAAATTTGCTTGTAAGAGACCCAGAGGACTCTGCAGTAGATGAGAAGAGGCTCCTCCCTGATACCAACAGTAAGTCCTGTTGTAGGCAGACTGAAACAAAGTGTGAGTGTTATCCACAGCTGCTGGCACGTGGTGGGGTCATCACTAGGTACAAACCTACATAGATGAAGAGAAAAAATTACTCAAGAGGCTACAAGGTCATAATTTTTATTTCAGTATAATTTCTACAGCAAACTTTGTTTGACACAAGTGGCCATATTTTGCAGAAAGCATAGGTCAAAGGTACCTAGTAGGGAGAAGAAAGCCCCAAAGTCCTCCAGAGTGCTAGGACCCCTGGCTTGCATTACAGTGTCTTCTTGTCAGGGGAAGATCACCCATACACTGGGCTGATTCTTCATGGGGTTGTTAAGATGCCTTTTAGAAACAGATTGCAGCAGCTGTGGAAGGCAAACTGGTTGCCTTGCACCAGATGTTTTGCCCTGACAGCTCACACACATACTAATAATGCTGTCCTTATGCATGCTGAGGAGGAGGGATGGCTCTGAGGGGGAACGGTCTGGAGCAGCACGCTGGAATTTCTTCCGCCCGTCAGCAGTGTTGTTTGTAATTTTTATCCATTAGGGTTCTGGTATCTCTGTCCATACAAAATTAGACCCTGTGGAAGAGTAATTTTTTGCCTGGCTTCCTAAGGAAATGAAGATCATTGCAGTCATGTTGCCTGTGTGTCTGTCTGAGTCCTTCTTTACCCTTTCCGTAATAACTTCTCAGAGTTCTGATTGGCTCCAGCCAAGTTTGATAGTCACAATTTCCAAAGTAATCCTGGTTCCACACATTGCATGAAAATAGGCAGGCAGAGAAGCCCAGATTCTGGCCCCTGCTGATAGAAAGACTTTAGTTTGAATTCATAAAGACCTTATCAATGCCCAGCATCAGAAAAGGCTTAACTCAGATGCCTGAGAGTGGTCCCAAGGAGAAGGACTTGGGAGTGGCAGTTGATGATAAACTCAACATGAGCTGGCAGTGTGAGCTGGCAGCCTAGAAGGTGACCCTGTCCTGGGCTGCACCAAAAGTATGTGACCAGCAGGATGAGGGAGGGAATTCTGCCCCTCTGCTCTGTTCTTGTGAGACCTCACCTGGAGTACTCCATCCAGTTCTGGTGCCCCTAACATGAGAAGGACAAGGAGCTTCTGGAGCAGGTCCAGAGGAGGGCCACAAAGATGATCCAAGGACTGGAGCACCTCCTTTATGGGGACAGACTGAGAGCTGGGACTGTTCAGCCTGGAGAAAAGAAGGCTCCAGGGAGACCTTCTAGCAGCCTTCTGGTACCCAAAGGAGGCCTACGAGAAACCTGGGAAGGGACTTTTTACAAGGGCTTGTAGTGATATGAAGAGAGGGAATGGATTGAAGCTTGAGGAGGGCAGATTTAGACTGGAGATCAGGAAGAAAGTCTTTACAGTGAGGGTGGTGAGATCCTGGAACAGGTTGCTCAGGGAGGCTGTGGATGCCTTTTCCCTGGAGGTGCTCAGGGCCAGGCTGGATGAGGCCCTGAGCAACCTGGGCTGGTGGAAGGTGTCCCTGCCCATGGCAGTGGGGGTGAAACTAGATGATCTTTAAGGTTTCTTCCAACCCAAACCATTCTATGAAGCTATGGATCTATGAACCATGTCTTCTTAGTCAGCCCTGAGACACAGTCCAGCCAGAGCAGACACAGAATCGTTAGGGTTGGGAAAGATCTCCAAGGTTATCAATTACTGAATTACTGAAATACATCTCTCAGCACCACATCTATATATGTTTTGAATACTTCCAGGGACAGTGATTTTACCACTTCCCTGGGCAGCCTGTTTCAGGGCTTTAACACCATCAGCTCCAGTGCTCCTTCTGCCCTGCTTGGTCCTGAGGATGCTCCTACTGGGGAGAGGAGAGTTATTGCAGAGAGGGAGAAATCATATCTATGGCTTTGGCTTTACACATTCTGGTGGCATTCTGAGCCAAAACAGGGAATCCCACCTCTGTCCTTGCTGCAGTTCACCCCAATGCTGACTACATACTTCCCTTTCCCCTTGTGGCAGTTGTGGTGTTCACAGGACCCAGTGCCAACCAAAGCTGATGCATTTTAAGTTGGCACAAAAGTCACCAAAAGTTAGTGAGGTGTATTGTAGGATTTCAGAACCATTTTAGTTGGAAAAAAAAACCTTTAAGACCATCAAGTCCAAGCATTACCTAACTCTGCCAAATCTGGTGCTAAACCATGTCCCTCAGCACCATAGAATCACAGAATCATAAAATTGTTAGGGTTGGAAGGGACCTCAAGGATCATCCAGTTCCAACCTCCCTGCATGGGCAGGGACACCTCACACTACATCAGGTTGCTCAGAGCCACAACCAGCCTGGCCTTAAAAACCTCCAGGGATGAGGCTTCTACTACCTCCCTGGGCAACTTGTTCCAGTGTCTCACCACCCTTCTTCTTAACATCCAGTCTGAATCTACCCATTAGTAATTTTTTTCCATTCCCCCCTAGTCCTATCACTCTCTGACACCCTAAAAGGTCCCTCCCCAGCTTTCTTGTAGCCCCCTTCAGATACTGGAAGGCCACAATTAGGTCTCCTCGGAGCCTTCTCTTCTCCAGACTGAGCAGCCCCAACTCCACATCTCTGTGCCTTTCAAACACCTCCAGGGATGGAGATACAACCACCTCCTCGGGGAGCCTGTTCCAGTATTTGAATTGGCTCATCACAGGAGCTACCAAGCACAAGGTGGGCGCTAGAAGGAAAGGGAAGAGCTCATGGTAGGGCAGAGGAAGAAGTGAGCTGGGGGAGGATGGAGCAGGATCTTGCTCTGTCAGAGCAAGCGAGTTGTTAGGTAGACTCAGCCGAAGAGTATCGACAGCCATAATTGTGTGTGCCATGCTAATTACAGCAGCACAAAATAACCAGCTGTGAATGAGACTGTTCCACACTGACTCCTTTGCATTTATTAGATTGTGCATGGAAATTAACAGGTTGTTTTTAACAGCGTGGAGAGCCAAGCCGTGACACCACAGGACCATAAGAGACACTGAGATGATACCTCCTTGAAAGTGACTTCCTCTGAAGGAGTGACATTCAGCTGGCACAAAGAGATGATGTGATTTCTCTGATGGCTTTCTGGGACTTAAACTAAAACTGAATTAAGCTGTTTAACAGTTACACCAGTCCCAGCATATCCCATGATGCTTAAACCATGCTCAGGGAGAACACAGCTAGATCAAAGACCTCCTGGAGGGCTTACATAAAGAGCAGGAGAGAACAGAGATAAGGCACAGGAATGCTTCTGTGGTGGTTTGAGGCTGTGCCTTTAGAATGTAGTTACAGATTTTGAGCAGAAAAGTAGAAAAATATAAATAAATCACTGGTGGGTGTAGAAAGGAAAACAAAAGATTACCCTAAACAAATTCACTGGGTGAATATCTAGAATAAGATGAGCTGTACCATAACAGTTCCAGAACCACCACAGCTTCTTATGCTGAGACATCTAATACCCTGCAGTCACAGAATCACCAAGGTTGGAAGAGACCTCAAAATCATGGAGTCCAACCTGTCACCACAGACCTCATGACTAGACCATGGCACCAAGTGCCACGTCCAATCCCCTCTTGAACACCTCCAGGGATGGTGACTCCACCACCCCCCTGGGCAGAACATTCCAATGGCAAATGATTCTCTCAGTGAAGAACTTTCTCCTCACCTCCAGCCTAAACCTCCTCTGGCACAGCTTGAGACTGTGTCCTCTTGTTCTGGTGCTGGCTGCCTGGGAGAAGAGACCAACCCCCTCCTGGCTACAACCTCCCTTCAGGTAGTTGTAGACATCAATAAGGTTTCCCCTGAGCCTCCTCTTAAACAACCCCAGCTTGGGAGGGGAGGGGAGGGGAGGGGAGGGGAGGGGAGGGGAGGGGTTCGGTTCGGTTCAGAGAGGAGAGGTTTGGAGAGGAGAGGTTTGGAGAGGAGAGGTTTGGAGAGGAGAGGAGAGGTTTGGAGAGGAGAGGTTTGGAGAGGAGAGTTTGGAGAGGAGAGGAGAGGTTTGGAGAGGAGAGTTTGGAGAGGAGAGGAGAGGTTTGGAGAGGAGAGGTTTGGAGAGGAGAGGTTTGGAGAGGAGAGGTTTGGAGAGGAGAGGTTTGGAGAGGAGAGGTTTGGAGAGGAGAGGAGAGGAGAGGAGAGGAGAGGAGAGGAGAGGAGAGGAGAGGAGAGGGAGGGAGAGGAGAGGAGAGGAGAGGAGAGGAGAGGAGAGGAGAGGAGAGGAGAGGAGAGGAGAGGAGAGGAGAGGAGGAAAACAAAAGGAAGGGAAACAACATTAAAAACTATTAGCAATTGTTATCATTTATTTGTTTTGTGGTCACATCAAGAAGCCAGGCAAAGCCTTCCACACATCTCTTAGATTTCTGCTTGCTGCTTATTGAGGTTGACTTCTGCTGGGCTTTTTTGGGGTTTAGACAAATCCATGCCGGCAGAGTATTAAAGATCTGTTCCCATTGGGGTGAATGGCAGAACTTCAATGACAAATCAGGTGGCAGACCTGAATCAACACAGGATCCAGACCCTATTTTCAGGTTATTAAAGCAGTTGTGAATTTTCCAGCACACGAATTTCCAGTAGGAACTTTCTTTTTACTTTATATATATATATATACACACACACACAATTCTGATCAATTCCTTTCCCCCTTGAAAATTCAGATGCATTTAGTGCGGTGCTGTGCTGAAAAGGAGCATATTTATTGACAATGAAACCAGAGCAGTACAATTCCAAGCAATTTAAAAATAACTCCCTTCCATCAGTTTCAGTGCAAGGATGATAGCACAGAGGATTACTTTTCTGTTGTAGTAAATTATTTATGGTGAAACTTGTTTTCCTTTTAACAAGTAAATCTTCCTAGACACAATTACATTAGGTCTCTTGAATTTCATAATGGGGTTATCAATGAATGCACACAGAGTTTCAAGGTAAGCCTCAAGTGCAGCTATGTGCAGTGTAGAAAATCGACTGCCATGTTCCCATGGACACAAAATGCTCCTCCACAACCATTTTCCAGGTGGGGTGAGAAAAGCAGACCCTGGCATTGTGTGTTTGGTTTGGTTTCTTGTTTATTGTTATTATTATGTTAATTTTCTTATATATCCCTTGTCTTTTGTGTGGTGGTATTATTATTATTATTATTATTATTATTATTATTATTATCATCATCACCATCATCATCATCATCATCATCATAATTATAATACTATTTATCCTGTGTCTTTTGTGTATTATTATTATTATTATTATTATTATTATTATTATTTTCCTATTTATCCCTTGCCTTTTGTGCACCAGGGGAGGCTTAGGCTGGAGGTTAGGAAGAAGTTCTTCATGGAAAGAGAGATTGGCCATTGGAATGTGCTGCTCAGGGAGGTGGTGGAGTCATCATCACTGGAGGTGTTTAGGAAGAGACTGGATGAGGTGTTTGGTGCCATGGTTTAGTTGATTAGATGGTGTTGGGGGATAGGTTGGACTTGATCTCAAAGGTCTTTTCCAACCTGGTTAATTCTATTCCATTCCATTCCATTCCATTCCATTCTATTCTATTCTATTCTATTCTATTCTATTCTTCTATTCTATTCTATTCTATTCTATTCTATTCCATTCCATTCCATTCCATTCCATTCCATTCCACTCTAAATAATGTTGGATTAAACAGTGGCAACATGTTACAGTTCTTGCACTGGGACTGCCACCAAAAAAATCTCACCTGGTGCTCTCCTGCCAGCCACACCATGCTGGCAGCCCTTTGTCAGGAGACTGTCTGTCCCCATCTAACTCTGCATCACCTCACACATGGAGACTCAGCCCCCCCATAAGTCTTTGGTTTTCAATCTTCTGTAGGTTGTTATGGAGCTGAACATGAGATTGAAGTAGAAGGATCCTCTGCAGTCTCAAGCTATGCCAGGGGAAGTTTAGGCTGGAGGTGAGGAGAAAGTTCTTCACAGCGAGAGTTGTTAACCATTGGAATGTGCTGCCCAGGGAGGTGGTGGAGTCACCATCCCTGGAGGTGTTCAAGAGGAGATTGGACGTGGCACTTGGTGCCATGGTCTAGTAGTCATGAGCTCTTGGGTGACAAGTTAGACTTGGTGATGTTTGAGGTCTTTTTTAACCTTGTTGATTCTATGATTCTATGATTCTAATAAGTTGAGAAGTCAGCCCCACGTGAAAGCTCTTGCTGTTTGCAAAGCACTCTGTACTCTCTCCCTCCTGGGGTACTCAGTTCAGAAATATCTATCATTTCAAACAGCACCACTTTTTGTCTAGGAAAGCCTGCCTTTAACACCAAAAACAAAAAAAAAAGAGAAAAGAAAAAGAAAAATAAAAGGTTTAAGATCACCCAGAAATAATAAGACAACAAGAATTAAGTCAGATATTGGATAACACAGAATTAGCCAGGTTGGAAAAGACCTTTGAGATTATCAAGTCCAACCTATCATCCAACACCATCTAATCAACTGAATCATGCCACTAAGTCTCCTCCAGTCTCCTCCTAAACACCTCCAGTGATGGTGACTCCACCACCTCCCTGGGCAGCACATTCCAATGGCCAATCTCTCTTTCTGGGAAGAATTTCTTCCTAACATCCAGCCTGAACCTCCCCTGGCACAGCTTGAGACTGTGTCCTCTCGTTCTGAATGTTTGTTTACAAACGATGCTCACTCCACTGGGTTCATGAGGAAGAGGAGCATTTCAGAGGCAGGCAGAGCACCTCTCTCTCACCTTCCCACTGACATTGCCACGTGGTGATGCTCAAGATGCTGCTCCAGCAGCACTGGGAACAGCACCTGACCCCTGGGGTTGTTGCAGCACGTGAGTCCCCTGTGACCTCTGTCTCTGCTGCACTGAAAACTGCGATTCTAAGTCAATTTTCAGGTCTGAGCTTTTCTGAAGAAATGGGGTGCCTGGTGAACTCTCTAAACTGCCAACACGATACATATGTCTATCAAAAATATTGCCTTGACACAAGTAGACTCTGACATACCCTGCCCACTGCTGACTCTTCTGATTTGCCCTTGAGAACTTAAACTTGCAGGTAATAACTCTTGGGAGTGTAACTCTTCTGGAGGCAATCCTGGTTTGAGTTTTTAACCTTCATTTGAGCATTTTGAGACCTCTTTCCTTTTTCCTGTTCAGATACAGGACAGAAAATGCATTCAGTGTGTTTAGTTAGTCTTGCTTAATCTCTTATGCAGCTCTGTGTACCTTCTGGCTTTTGAACTTCTGAAAGCATACAGAATCATAGAATCATAGACTCATAGGATTGTTAGGGTTGGAAAGGACCTCAAGGATCATCTAGTTCCAAACCCCATGTCATGGGCAGGAACACCTCACATTAGATCAGGTTGCTCAGAGCCACATCCAGCCTGGCCTTACAAACCTCCAGGGATGAGGCTTCCACCACCTCCCTGGGCAACCTGTGCCAGTGTCTCACCACCCTATCTCTCTCTCACCCATATCTTCTTTTTCAACCTTGTTTTCAAGCTGATAACGAAAGAAAAGAGTAATAAATTAAGCAAAGTTAAAAGAAAAGAGAACTCAATAAAACAAATGGCAAATCCCCGATATGGACATGGTTCTGTTGTGGGTCTGTAAGAAACATTTTACTGCAGTAAAGGAAATGCATTCCTTGTGGTTCTTGCAATGAGATGGTGTGTTAGGGCAAGAGAAAAATTCTGAAGTTTGGCTCATTTATTTACTTAACTTATGCACAAATTTTAGGAGCTTCAGAAGAACAAATGTGATCCTTGTCGTTTCTGGACTGTGTGAGTCATGAGTTGGAGAAAGGTTCTGTTTTCTTTCCTGAAGGAAAAAAAAACAACCCACAACAAAACACTTATTTGTTGTACAAATATCACAGAACAGCAAGAAGCAGTGAAATGTGTTGTAGAAATAGATGTTGGATTGTCTCTGCTGGGGTTTTTTTTTTTTGCAGCAGCAGCATCTTGCCAAACGGTCTGCACTTTTGATGGAACCGATCTAAATTACATCTGGGCCAAACCTGCTTTTCGGGGTCAAATTTAGCCTGATTTTAAAAGGCTTCTTATTGATTGAAAGTGGATCTGAAATCAGGCAGAGCTAGAGGAGGCCCAGTTATCAGCAGATCCCATTATGCCGAGCAGAGGGAGTTACAGCCGGAGCTCTGCGTGGCCCCTGCGAGTCAAGCATATGCTTTAGTGCTTTGCAGGACTCGTGCCAGAGATCTCCATCCTTTACAAGATGGAGTTACCAAGCTGATGGACACGCTCCAAAACAGGGCTCCGTGGCAGAAAAAGCAGCAGATGAAAAACCTTAACCGAAGGCTGCTTTTCTCCTGAATGGCCAAGAACAGAGGGGTCCTCTCAAAAGCACCCATGATTAAGATAAAGGGGATTACACCACTGCCACTCAGAGCAGCCACATGCAGTGCATCCTTTCTAATCTAAGAGAAAAGAGATTTGAAATGCTGATAGACCTTACTAATAGATACAGGCTGCAAATAGACTGCAGCAGAGGAGGGGGGGAAAAAAGCTTCTCTCAAGACAGCAGTGGCTGCTGCACCTTGCAAACTAAGCTTGTGTAAAGGTAGTCAGATCTTACTGGAGGGGGCCGGAATAATCAGATTTAATCAAGCAACCGACAACAGATTGTTTCAAAAACAGAAGTGCTGGATGCACGGGAGCTTGGGGAGGGGGGGGGCGGGGGAAATGGGGGGTGGGGGTGGTGACGAAGAGGACACACACAGACAATGCCAGCTCAGCCTTAGAAATCCTTGTAACAGATCCTGATCTGCTCATCTCTCCTGCTTTCATTTTTCTCCTGTCTTGGGTGAAGGGTTCGTGTTTAATAACCTCATTTGCATCAGTGTGTCCCAACTGACCAAGGTACTAGTGCTAGGGGGGAAGGAGGAGGGGGGGGGGATGGGGGTAGAGGGGAGATTAGCATGGTAATCTCATTCTGATGGATAAAATTAGCAAAGATATCCCCCTGAATGAGGAGCTGCCATTGGCGAGCTGCCGTGCTTAGAATCAATTACTAAATTACTTTGAGCTCTAAGTCGACAGTAACAGAAAAAAATTGGCATCGACCCGGAGCGAAATAAGATCAAAACTACGCGATCATTAAATCTCTCGCTACTATTCGCCACTGTGACTCGCAAGAACCGCACAAAAAATAAGGCAGAATTCAATTTTTAACAGTGGTCCCTGTCATCGTTTCAACCGGAGCTGCTCCCTGTACGGAAGCACAGCTCAACCTTGCTACCCCAGCTGGCGGGCAGGAAGAGCTGCCGAGGAGCTCCCACCCTCTGCCCAGCGGGGCACACAGGGAGAGCTGCCGAGCTGCTCCCACCCTCTGCCCAGCGGGGCACACAGGGAGAGCTGCCCAGCAGCTCCCACCCTCTGCCCAGCGGGGCACACAGGGAGAGCTGCCCAGCAGCTCCCACCCTCTGCCCAGCGGGGCACACAGGGAGAGCTGCCCAGCAGCTCTCACCCTCTGCCCAGCGGGGCACACAGTAAGAGCTGCCCAGCAGCTCCCACCCTCTGCCCAGCGGGGCACACAGTGAGAGCTGCCCAGCAGCTCCCACCCTCTGCCCAGCGGGGAACACAGTGAGAGCTGCCGAGGAGCTCCCACCCTCGGCCCAGCGGGGCACACAGGGAGAGCTGCCCAGCAGCTCCCACCCTCTGCCCAGCGGGGCACACAGTGAGAGCTGCCCAGCAGCTCCCACCCTCGGCCCAGCGGGGCACACAGGGAGAGCTGCCGAGCTGCTCCCACCCTCTGCCCAGCGGGGCACACAGGGAGAGCTGCCCATCAGCTCCCACCCTCGGCCCAGCGGGGCACACAGGGAGAGCTGCCCATCAGCTCCCACCCTCTGCCCAGCGGGGAACACAGTGAGAGCTGCCCAGCAGCTCCCACCCTCGGCCCAGCGGGGCACACAGTGAGAGCTGCCCAGCAGCTCCCACCCTCTGCCCAGCGGGGCACACAGGGAGAGCTGCCCAGCAGCTCCCACCCTCTGCCCAGCGGGGCACACAGTGAGAGCTGCCCAGCAGCTCCCACCCTCTGCCCAGCGGGGCGCACAGTGAGAGCTGCCCAGCAGCTCCCACCCTCTGCCCAGCGGGGCACACAGTGAGAGCTGCCCAGCAGCTCCCACCCTCTGCCCAGCGGGGCACACAGGGAGAGCTGCCGAGCAGCTCCCACCCTCTGCCCAGCGGGGCACACAGTGAGAGCTGCCCAGCAGCTCCCACCCTCTGCCTAGCGGGGCGCACAGTGAGAGCTGCCCAGCAGCTCCCACCCTCTGCCCAGCGGGCACACAGTGAGAGCTGCCCAGCAGCTCCCACCCTATGCCCAGCGGGGCACACAGTGAGAGCTGCCCAGCAGCTCCCACCCTCTGCCCAGCGGGGCACACAGGGAGAGATGCCGAGCTGCTCCCACCCTCTGCCTAGCGGGGCACAAAGTGAAGACTCGAAGCCAAATGACCGGATTCTGTATGTGTGAGTGGAGCAGGGTAAGAGAAAGGCTTTGCCGAGGCATAAAGCCCTCCCTTCATGCTGCAATTTCCTGCTCTCTGTGTAAGCTTATTGTATGTACTCGATGCTTTGCGAGCGTCGAGGAGGACAGGTCCCTGCCCCAGCGAAGGCACAATCTGGAGGCTTTTCTGTGTGTCCACACGTGGCGTACCAAATTCAGGGTAGTGAATAAAGCCCCATCTCCTCAGTTTGCTTGCTGTAGCACACACATCTCCCCATCAAAATGAAAAATTAATCAAGAAATTCTATTCTTACTGCAAAAGGTGTCTTAAGAGCAACGTTGTGCTGTTTAAAGCAGAGCTGGGGGGTTGCCCAGGATTAAACATGGCCAAAACCCACTGGAAATTTAGGTTGGATACTAGGGTGAATTTCTTCACAGAAAGGGTTGTCAGGCGATGGACTGACTTGCCCAGGGAGGTTGTGGATCACTCATCCATGGAAGCATTTGAGATGTAGTTCTTACAGATACAGTTTAGTCAAGGACTTGTCAGTGTCAGGCTAATGATTTGACTTGCTGATCTCAAAGGTCTTTTCCAATCTAGGCAGTTCTGTGATTCTGTGACGATCTCTGGTCTTCACTGTACACAGACCTTCACTAAGCACTTGAAGTGCTGGGCAAGGCAGAAGAGCTCTGCAGTGATGGAGATGGTCAGAAGGAGCAGCATTTGCATCATCATGGCTGAGCTTTTGGGATTTATCTACAGAGTTCAGACCAGCATTTTTGGCTGCCCCAGCTGACTGTGAACACAGGCAGATCTGGCGTTCAGAAAATGCCAGGCGTCTGAGGCTTCTCTGGTGAGGGGTTTGGAGCACAAGCCCTATGAGGAGAGGCTGAGGGAGCTGGGGTTGCTTAGCCTGGAGAAGAGAGGCTCAGGGCAGACCTTATTGCTCTCTACAGCTACCTGAAGGGAGGCTGTAGACAGGTGGGGGCTGGTCTCTTCTCCCAGGCAACCAGCACCAGAACAAGAGGACACAGTCTCAAGCTGCGCCAGGGGAGGTTTAGGCTGGCGGTTAGGAAGAAATTCTTCATAGAGAGAGTGATTGCCCATTGGAATGGGCTGCCCAGGGAGGTGGTGGAGTCACCATCCCTGGAGGTGTTTAGGAGGAGACTTGATGGGGTGCTTGGTGCCATGGTTTAGTTGATTAGATGGTGTTGGGTGATAGGTCGGACATGATGATCTCAGAGGTTTCTTCCAACCTGGTCTATTCTATTCTATTCTATTCTATTCTATTCTATTCTATTCTATTCTATTCTATTCTATTCTATTCTATTCTACTCTACTCTACTCTATTCTATTCTCCAGTTGAACACATGCTCCTAAAGACCACTCAGATCAATGGCTGCTTTTACAGACCTTCTAGACTAAAGTCACTGAGGCTGTAGAGGAATACTCCACAAATCTTCTCTGTAACAGAAGAGATGTGACAGAAAAACCAAATGAGAACCAATCACTATATTACCCAGAATGTGGGATGTGGGATATCCCAGCTACAAATATTGCCTACTACCTTAAGTGTGGTTATGAAATAAATGGGTTTCAGAGTGAAAAACATCCAACTAACACATGATCAGTAGGATAGCAGGGATGCAGAAGAGAGAAAAGTGAAAGAACCTTTTTACCAGCTTGAAACATGGAGAATCACAGTAGCATAAGTAATTGATAATATTATTAGCACAGTATACATATCAGCTGTCGGGATATTATGAGGACTGAATCCAATCTCTGTTGAGGGAGTCAGGGTCAACATCATTAACTATAGATCCTGTCCTGGTTTACATATAGAGCCCTCAGGCCAAGTGTCTGCCAGATACATCTCTATAGATGTGCATAGCTATAGGACATACAGGGGGCTAATCACACACATCAGTAATAGACAACAAGCTTTTGTTTATCTGAAGGTTTACTGGAATTAACTGATTAGTGTCAACTTGACACAATAACTTTTGTCTGCGATGCAGTAGATCATTTTGATGGTTTTATTGATGGAGGGCTGTCTAATGTAAATTGTAAGGGTAGCTGAATGAAGTAGGGAATGTTTCAGTTAAGCAGAGATTGAAAAAGCCACTAGCAAACACATCTTTCAAATGTCACATTCTGCAGCTTTACAGATGCCATGATAGTGATAAACAGTGATGGAAACAACGGTAAGGAAGGAGGATTTGAAATAGAAATAGACACCACCTATTCATAAATGCATCTCTTACATAATGATACCCTGATGGTAAAACTGTCATGAGGTAGATTAGATATGTCTCTTTCTGAATATAAAGTTAGCAGGGTAAAAGAAAAAGGGAAAGTGAAGTGAAATACATTTATTTACTCCAAACCCACAGTGGCACAATTTAGGATACAAGCATGAAAAATACTTAAGGAAAAAATGTCTGCTGAAGTAACTTAATTCTTCACTTAGATTCATAACATTCTTTTCTGCTTCTTGTTAGCTATAATTACTCTCTCCCATAGTTAAACGGAACACGCTGTTTGCTTTCCTCTGCTGGGTGTCAAAGAGCTTTTATGAGCTAGTCCAGGCTTTCTGCTCTCGTGGTCTCCCAGCATGGTTAAGAGAAGCGACACATACTCATCTCTGAGCATAAACAACAATAGACTTCTTTTCTGGCTGGGCTGTTAGATTACTTAGTGCAACTGTTGGACAATCTCCTTCGAAAGTAAGCTCAGGGAGCACAGGGAGTATGTCGTGAATGCTTCAGGTAACAGGAAGGTGCTCTCTCTTCTGCTGCATTTATATTCTGCTATAAATAACAGGGAACCGATTCAGATTCTTTTATAACTTCAAAATCACCTTCCCTTCCTTTCCAGGCACCAACCATTCTCCCCACAATAGCAAGTCAAAACAATTAGGCTAAGACAAGGGGGACACTGTGTGTCACCAAACGAAGTAATTAAATTTAGGCAGCGTTATCAATGATGCCCAGTTCCAACCGCTGAAGTTGCAGTTAGTAACCCCAGTCTGTCCCTCTATTAGAAAGCTATTTATTCTTCATTACTGCCTATCCCTGGGTTAGAAGGATTCATTGTCATTGTAGTAACTTATAGGAGGAACAGTTAGTGCAACAATATTATGGAAATAGCCATTTCATAGCTCATGGGCAAAGGAGGATTGAGTCACAGCTTTCCAGCAGTTGTCAGCAAGGGTGAAATCTTGTCTGTGTTATCACCCTCGAGGATTAGTTGCATTCATTTGGTTTGCAGCAATGTAATAGAGAGGGAAATTGTGTTACCAGAGAAAAGAAACCCATTTTAGAGATGCCATCCATGCACTTCCTGTAGAAGTCTATATGGAAGTTCTGCAAAAGTGGGGACAAAGCATTCTGTCCCTTGGAGGCACATTGCCTGGTTTAGGTCAGGAACAGCCAGACCAGGTAGTCCCACTTTGGCCATGGACATGTGTGGGTATCATAGAATCAATAAGGTTGGAAAAGACCTCAAAGATCATCAAGTCCAACCTGTCACCCAAGATCTCATGACTACTAGACCATGGCACCAAGTGCCATGTCCAATCCCCTCTTGAACACCTCCAGGGACAGAGACTCCATCACCTCCCTGGGCAGCCCATTCCAATGGCTAACAGCTCTCTCTGTGAAGAACTTTCTCCTCACCTTGAGCCTAAACTTCCCCTGGTGGAGCTTGAGATTCTGTCCTCTTGTTCTGGTGCTGGTTGCCTCTTGATCCGCCTCATAAATAAAACTGTAGTTCTGAGGGACATGGTTTAGCAGACTTAGTCCACCAGACTTGGTAGAGTTAGATAATGATTGGACTTGATGATCTTCAAGGGTTTTTTTTCCAACTAGAATGATTCTATGATTCTGTCATTCTACCATTTTAATCCTGCCTCCTAACTGGAGCAGGGCAGCACGTGTTGGAGAGAGTGCAATTTCCAGTACTGACATTTCAGAGGGTTTTATCTCACATGCCTTTAAATCTGAGGATGTGCAAAGTCACAAGAGCTGATTACGTGGAAGGCAATGAAATTAAATGAATGCTTAGATAGGTTGTGTCATCCTTGAAATGAAATTAACACAATTTATTTTGTGTGCTTTCCTACCTAATAGTACATTGATGCATCCAAGAAATCACAGCAGCATCTGACGTGGCACTTTTCTGAAGATCTCTGCTTCTCCATTCAAAACTGCACAAGGTTTATTCAACCCTAAGATTTGGTCAGAGCTTGGGGGGGCACTTTTTATTTCACAGTTGGACTCAATGTTCTTAAAGGTCTTTCCCAAGCTAAATGATTCTATGATTAGGGATAGGCACGTTCAAACCTATGTTTTAAGTTGGCAATATGAATTTTCAGCCCAGATTTCTGCCTAGTTACTAGGAGAGAAAAAAACGTAGCTTGAAATGGGATTTATTTTAAACCTGAGGGGGGGGGGGAAAGGTCTCAGCTTTGAAAAGCAAAATGTTTAACATGGTTAACTCTTAAACAGCCAACCAAGCTGTTTGCCCTGTATGCAAATAAAACAATTGATTTTTATCCTGCTTTAAAAAGTAGCCCATGGGCAGAGGTACACAACCTTCCTTAAATATTTTGGGTTCATTTTAAACAGGGTGTTAAACGCCTGGGCATTGATTTTTCTGTGGCCCTTAGGTGCAGTTATTTGCATTATAACAGTTTCATTATCACAACCTCCTCAGAAGCAGCTGATGAGAGGTAAAGACAACACAGTGAAATTTATTCTTATGGAATATCTTGTGTAGAAGGCGCCCTAGAAACTTTGGCTGGTAGCTTTACACTTTCAAACAGGATTCTCAGTTGTGCCCAGTAGGACACATTAAGCAAAATGGTGAATAGAAAGAAAAAGGCCATTTGTGGTCTATACAATCATAGAATCACAGAATCAATGAGGTTGGAAAAGACCTCAAAGATCATCAAGTCCAACCTGTCACCCAAGACCTCATGACTACTAAACCATGGCAATGGTCAGGTACAACACACTGCAGCAGTAAGGAGTGTGGCAGAGCATGACAGCACTTTTCCTGGTGGTGGTTTTGGACTAAATAGCTTCTTGTGTGAGGCTCTGATTCCTCCCTGACAGCTCTCAAAGAGCAAGGAAGAAGAGGATACTGCAAGTGTAAGTGACAACCCACAGTGACACTGGAGATCTCCAGGGGCTGCAGATGATGCTCTGTCAAAGCAGGAAAATGCCTTAAACATGCAACTGAGGCAGGTTATCACACACATACCTAAAATGCATTTATCAGATAGTAGTTATTTCTGTAGTGGAAAGGAGACATCAGTTTAGAGTTCATGCCTTGAGAAGTATGGATCCTCACCACGAAGTTCCACACCACATCCTGTTTCTGTAGTAAACATCCCATCCTTTTCAGCATCTACAGGGAGAGGGAAGCATGGGAGCCTTTAGGTTTTAAGCTGTCAGAGAGCTTAAGAGAGAGGGAATTTGTTGTTTGTTTGTTTTCCACAAATGCCTCCTCCTCAGACCAATTTTGGATGCAGGGTGGCCTCATCAAATGTCACATCTTCCATTCATTTTTGTCCCTTCAGCAGCTTGTTCTTTGTTCCATCCTCTGCTGCCTCCTTGCTTCTTTCTCTCTGCATATGTGCTTCTCCAGAACATGTTTGAGCACACAGCTCTCTCCTGCATACATATTTTCTGCCTTCATTTTTTTCTCCATATTCACTTTTGCCATCTCTTGTCCCAGTCTCAACAGCTGTTGAGCATCTTGGCTCTGAGCATCACCTAGGAGTCTTCTTGCCCCTTCTTCTCTCATCCTGCCAGAGCACTGGAAAAAAAAATAATGACATACGTCATAGTGGAGGATAATTCTTGTCATTGGGTTCACTGTGTGGAAGGTAACTTTGTCCTCAGTGTAAGCATCCCTGGAGCACAAGTTCAGCACATTGAATAACACAAAATAGGTAGCCAACATCCCAGTCAAATATGAAACAGTTATCTTGGTGGCAAAATATTCTGCAATCATCAAGTCCAAGGGATCACTCTAATACTAAATACTAAAATACTTTAAAACACATTGCCCCATGGTGCTGTATTCAACAGCAACCTTAAATTAGAATGGAATGGAATGGAATGGAATGGAATGGAATGGAATGGAATGGAATGGAATGGAATGGAATGGAATAGAATAGAATAGAATAGAATAGAATTAAGCAGGTTGGAAGAGACCTTTGAGATCATTGAGTCCAACTGATCATCCAACACTATCTAGTCAACTAAACCATGGCACCAAGCACCCCATCCAGTCTCTTCCTAAACACCTCCAGTGATGGTGACTCCACCACCTCCCTGGGCAGCCCATCCCAATGGCCAATCTCTCTTTCCTGTGAAGAACTTCTTCCTAACATCCAGCCAAAACAACCAATAAAAAGGAGAGCATCGAAACTACAAATAATTAGGAGTCATTATAATTAATTTTTTGGGGGGGTTGGAATAAGTAGAGAGATAGGTTTTGTATCTCAATGTCATAATTCTATTCTATTCCATTCTAAAGGCTGCACATTCTATAAAATGAGGGGGGAACAAAAAAGTCTTGCTCATCCCAGGATTATAATTGCTTTATCTTGCCAAAATTTCTCTTTGGGCCAAACACAAAGGCCTTGATTCAGTACTTGACAAGGCTTTCTTCAGGCAAATTCCTCATGGCCTCATCATTTTCTCTACAATTTTCACAGTGTTACAGGCAAACCACAGCTGCCCAGTGACACAATTCGTGGGTCACGATATACTATCAGATATACATTGTGTGCCTTGGTAGGTCTGGGAGAGGGGAGGTGTGTGTGCATATGATGCAATGATGTGCAAAACAGCAGAATAGTTAAAATCTCAGATGAAAAATGCTAGTTCAGTCACTGCTAATTTGCATTCCATATTCCCCAAATGTCATAATACCATTATAAGGTATTGATCCAAGCATGACCATTTGATTTCACATCAATACTAATATGACTTTTCTGTGATCTGTTGACATGTGGGATTTTTTTTAAGTGAAATACATACATACCAATACCCAACAATTTTTATCACAAGTACAACTGGATGCAGCTGGGTTTATGGAAAGATGTTGGTAAAAATATAGATCACTCTGTCTCCAAACTTGAATTTAAATGCTACTGATAGACTTAGATTTTTATTCCTGCCCCTTTCCCAAATCTCTTTCCTTTATCTCTTTGATATAGTGGTAGCATTCTGATACTGTTTGTTTTGTGGAATAGAACAGAGAATGGAATGGAATGGAATGGAATGGAATGGAATGGAATGGAATGGAATGGAATGGAATGGCATAGAATAGAATAGAATAGAATAGAATAGAATAGAATAGAATAGAATAGAATAGAATAGAATAGAATAGAACAGAACTAACCAGGTTGGAAAAGACCTTTGAGATCATCGAGTCCAACCTATCACCCAACACCATCTAATCAACTAAGCCATGGCACCGAGTGCCTCATCCAGTCTCCTCTTCAACACTTCTAGTGATGGTGACTCCACCACCTCCCTGGGCAGCACATTCCAATGGCAAATCTCTCTTTCTGTGAAGAACTTCTTCCTAACATCCAGCCTAAACCTCCCCTGGTGCAGCTTGAGACTGTGTCCTCTTGTTCTGTTGGTGCACAAAGCATGGATAGTAAAAGTGGTTATGCCACTTAGGAGCAAGAGCTCCTCAACATCTCAATCACATTCTCAGCATGGTTGTGCAGGACCTGACATAAAGACTCTGGAATAACAGTCTCTGTTTCATGTAATCAACACAGTTTAGTATGAAACTCTCCTGGCTTTGGTGATTTTTGCACACAGATGCCAAAATCACATGGGTTCCACACCCTCATTTCTTCTCTCCCACTAGACAGGCCTACAGGATGATCCCCAAATAGCCTTGAATCTTCTCAACACAGCTGATGTACTTCTTCCCACTGAATCTCTGTTCCAAACATTACCCAACAATTTCAGCCACCATCATCATGTTATTTTTCCCTCCCCCTGAAGTCTGGGAAATCTGCCCAGTGGTCAGGAATGATTACCCAGCATTGTTGCAGATACCCCTTCCCCACCTGTACACACAGAGGCAACACATGTTCTGCAGCATCTCCATGGACTTACTCAGAGAAGGTGTGGATCTTACTGGCATGGAAAGCCTGAAAGGGAGAATGCAGCATGGCTGGAAAGAGTGCTGCGTGCTGATGATACTCAGCCACTGCAGTGCCACTGAAATCAGCACATAGAATGCAACTGTTTTTATCTCACCTGGCTGTCTATGGGGCCTGAGCAAAAACTAGCCAAATGTGGATGCATCACAGATTCATCCCAACATGAGCCATTCCAGTTTCCTCACAGAAGCCAAAGGACACAAAGGACATCCAGAGGTTGTGACGTGAGTTTTTCCTGTTGTCTGCCCAGACATGAAAATGGTTCACAACCTCAAAATCCAGCTAGTGCCATCATTGCTTCTGGATTGTGGGGTTACTGCTGGACACTCTTCATTACATATGACAGGACTGTGACCCTTCTTTCCCACATGAAGCTGAAATAATAGTGGAGGGATCCTGTCCCTGTGTGGGACAGATCAATACTGTCACAACATTCACCTTCAGTTCCAGGCACCTCTTTCTTCTGTGCTTTTGGATGGAGTCCACACTGCAGGAGAAGAAATCCCTGAGAACTTCAGGCTCATTTGGCTTCAAAACTTCCTGCCAGCCTCACTGGCCTTCTAAACCAAACCTGCAAGATCAAAAGTAATGAAAGCAAGAGTAAATGCCGTGAGTTGAAGTTCTATAGGAGCAGCATCTCACACACAGCAACAAAGTTACGAAGTAAAAACTTCATGGGGACTCCAGAGCCTGCTCAGCAGGGCACAAACTCTAATGGCTGATGCAAAGTAATTTAAATGACATTGTCAGTTTGTTGGAGACCCATCACCTCCTGTTTGGCTCTCTGGATAGACAGTGTATAAACACAGTGCATATCACTCTATATCCTACCATCATCTACTTTCTTTCACACGTCACTTTCCTGACTTTGGAAGATACCAACGTATTTCAGTATACAATTACAGAGTCTGAAAACTCAATTATTGTGCTATTTACATGAGTATTAACTAGAACAATGCCTATAAGTGCATTAGGGGGAAAAAAAAAAACAACCCACCAAACCAAACCCCTCCTTATAGATTGCAAATAAACTTTTAAGAACTGACCCAGTGCCAATCCTTTCAGCGCCTGTCTGGTTATAGGCAATTATTTTGTTTAATGGCACAGCAGAAGGTCCCAAAGTACACACATAAACCCACATCTTCCAAGAGAGCTTCAAGCAGGGATTACATAAAAGGTTTTAGTGAAAAACTGCAGTCTTGCTCCCCCCTCTGAAGCTATTACCCATTCATATTGGCTATGAATGTAAACAGATAATTTACCCTTAATTTAAGGCCCCTTCACATCAAGCGTAATCAGCTTAAGGAAGATATGTGGTCAGCATAAAAAAATAGATGTGGTTTGCATCTTATGTCTGCTTTTCATACAAGTTGGGCTCTGCCTCCTCTTGTCTCCCATGAATGGAAACTTCTAAAGCTCCAGCTAAACATGAGGAGGAACATTGAGGGTAGTAGAGCACTGGAAGAGACTGTCCAGAGTGGTGGTGGAGTCTCCTTCTCTGGAGAGGAGCCTGCCTTGACACCAGCCTGCTCTAGGTGAACCTGCTCTGGCCCCCAGTGAGATCCAAAGGTGAGACTTCTGTGCTGCCTTCTCTCTTCAGCCAAAACTTGGCAGGAGTTTTCCCTCCCATTTCTGAAATCGTCAGGGTTTGGTTATTGAAGTCTAAATGTCCCACCAACACTCTTCTTAGACTTGCTTAGTAAAAGATGGACCTTATACAACTTGAATTTTAGTGAACTCATTTTGACTGCAGTAAAATTAAAAGACCATTAATTAGCAGGAAGGCATTGGTGTACTTTCCAGATTAGCAGTCGGGGCTGACTAACAGTAATTTGATTGATTGATTGATTGATTGATTGGAATAATTTTTACTGGGAGGCTAGAAATGACCAGCTGCCAGCATTATGTTGTTTTTACACAGGGGCCCGGGACCATCCATCAGGAATGATTGGCAAACCAGAGTGTTACTTAGCAAAAAGCAAAGCAAAAGCAGCCCAGCTGTGATAAGCTGTCTTGCAGAAATAACATAGATGGTACAGCCCCAAACAAGTGCAACCACAGAGCAATGTAACTCCACAGTGATGACACCCCAGCCATGAGCAGTGATCTAGCCATGGCCCCAACAACAGCAGCTGATAAGTACCCGAGTTTAGATAGTGGGAGCTTAGCTCTGACTTCTAACCTGAGCAAACTCTCTGTATTTGACTCACTAAGGAAAAAGTCACAGCCCATCTGACTGGGTGTTTTGTGTTTCTTGTTCATCATTTAAGAGTAGTAATCATTAGTCTCCAAGACACACAGCTTTGCTCTGACCTGTTGCTCCTGACAGCCCAACAGGGCACGTTCCAGTTTTATCTGGGAGCTGCTGTATACCTCAGCTGAGCCAACACAGAGATCTTTGATTCAACAGCTTAACACTATTTCCTTCTGCTGGCCCATTCCCTTATTTGGGAGCTGGAAGTACCTTGCCTGAAGGCACAGTGCATCCTTAGAGGCAGGAATTCAGGACTGTCAAACTCTGCCTCCCTGTCACTGGCTACTTATTCTGAGAAAAGAGGCCTTTTTGAATTTCCTGTGACCTCTTGACTCAGACATCGTTATCCTTCACTGTGGGAAGAACAGAAGAACATACCTTTCCATCTTTCTTACTCTCTCATTCAACCTCATTGACACAGACAGGCATAGAAACATAAAATTGCTGTAACTGGGTCAGGCCATAGGTCCAATAGTGGCCAGTGATGATTGCTTAGAGAAAGAACAGAAGCAGCAAGGCACGAACAGAAGGACCCTTCCCTTGGCAGATCTCCCCTGTTACCAGCAGTTTCAAGGCCATCAGAGAGCTGGAGTTTGTATCCAGGCCATCACCTTCTGACGCAGGCACCAAAATACCAAACAGCAGCAAATACCCAACCCTGGATTCTGATGAACTCAGAACCACACTTTCCATTGAACACCACAAATATGTGTCTGCAGTTGTGGGTGCTGCAGATCCATATGTGTGAGTCATCAATGTGTTTTGCTGTGCTTCTGCCCTTGCAAGGAGACAGATGGGCTGGCACTTTTTGGCCAGAATCAGTACACATAGTAATTGTTATTTATTTATTTTTCTATCAGCAGGATTTCCTTAATCCTCTTTTAAGCTATTTTCACTGTGCTCTCTCTTCCTCCATCCTACTCTATGTTTTCTCTGAGTGGGGCTCTCAATTTCTGTGAGCCAATCTTCCTGTTTCCCAGTCCCATTACCGACAAAGGCGTCACACTCACACTCCATACCTCTGTAACGAGGTTAGGGATCAGCTTGCACAGGCAAGCTGCAGTCCCGCAGGCAAATTCAGCACTAAGGGCCTGATCGACACTCTGCTGAAACCAAACTCTTTAAAAGGTTCAGCAGGTTTTGACCAACTCCATCAAACTTAAAGACAAGGCTCTGCAAGAGGCATTACTAAAGCTGCTCCAGTGCACAGCACGTTATGCCTTGTAACTTGCTGTTTTCACAATGCAGCACATCCTTCTACAATTTGGAATAGAATCCAGTCCTAACTATTTCTCCTGTCTGCTGATCTGTGAAGGGCATAAAATATCCCTAGACATAAAAGTGCCAGGGGTTTAAAAAGGGTTTGATGTTCAGTGTCAATATTGATATAGCTGCACAAAGCACTGCTTACAAAACAGAAGGCAGAGACTATGTGATTTTAAATACCTGGGGTGCTTCTTTGCTTGCTAACCACTGTAAGCTGATGCAAGTGTAGACTGAATGGCCAAACACAGCTTTGAGATATTTTTCTGCTTTACCAAACATGTCCAAACTCAAACCTGTGGTCTTTTATTACTGTTACTATCATCTTTAATTAACAGGGAAGTCATTGTCCCTCTGCACTTGGCAGTGATGAGGCCACTCACTGAATACTGGGTTCAGTTTTGTGCCACTCACTACAAGAAGGACATTGAGTTGCTGAAGTGTGTCCAGAGAAGGGCAGTGAAACTGGTGATGGGTCTAGAGAACAAGTCTTACGAGGAGTGGGTGAGGGAAAGTAGGATTGTTTAGTCCCTAGAAAAGGAGGGCAGAACTTGCTAGTGTCCCTAGTATCAAGTGACATAGAATGAGAGGACATGGCCTCAAGTTGCACCAGGGGAGGTTTAGGTTGGATCTTAGGACAAATTTCTTTTCTGAAAGGGTGGGCAGACATTGGAACAGGCTGCCCAGGGAGGTGGTGGAGTCATCACCCCTGGATGTGTTGGTGGTGTTAGGCTGACAGCTGGACTCGGTGGTCTTAGAGGTCTTTTCCAAATGAAACAATTCCATGATTCTATCAAAATAAGACAGTTTGATAAGGCAAGCAACAGCCAGGCCTCCTAACTTTTGGATTTACAGATCTTCCTGTATTAATTTCATCAGGGAACAAAGAAGTGTCCATATTCAGGCTTTTTCAGCTAGCTGATGCCAGAAACAGGGGCAGGAGCTGTGGGGAGGCATCTCTGCCAGTGTCCAAGTCACAGCAGCGCTCTGCTGCCTGCTGTCCTTTGCTCATCGAGACAGAAAGCTATGACCCGGCCACATCTCTGCTTCTGGATGAAAAAAGGCCAGTCTTCTCTTAGGGCTATTTCAGCTCCCAGGACCCTTGTGCTGCCCCGGCTCTCCTAGCAGCTGCCCAACGAGCATTTCTGCCTTTCACATCCTCTTCTCCTGCTTACACAGTCTACAGCTAGTATTTTCTTCTTCTTGTTGGTGGTTGTTTTTTTTTTTTTAATCGCAGAAAGGCCTCCCCGCCTAATCTAATTCCCGCTCCTTTGTCACAAGCAGATGTCACTTTTACATCTGTGCGTCTGCTCAAGCGCCCCGGCTCCTCCAGCCCAGCAGATGTTGCCGCAGCCCAGGCAGCAGCAGCCGGGGGCTGGGGGGGGCTGGAAGGGGTGGGGGAAGTGGTGGTGGTGGAAAAGAAAGCAAAGCGCAGATCCCTCTGCTGGCGGCTACCCGAACGCCAGGGCAGGGAAAGGGACGGAGGAAAACGGGGGGCATCGACATCATCATCATTATGATTGTCGCTGGTTGTTTGTTCTGGTGTTATTCTTCTTCTTATTGTTGTTTTTATTATACTAGACCTATAGTATTATTCGTTTTATCACTATTATATTGTATTATTATAATATTGTAATTATTATTTTATCATATAATCATCACCATCATTATTATCATTATTGCCATTTTTATCGTTATTACTACTGGCAACCCCCCCCATCCCAATTAATTACGCAGCAGCTAATCAGCCAAGAACGCACCCGGCCTCCAGACCTCCCGAGCTAGCGCGGAGAGGCGCGCATAGCCTTCTCGGACGGGGAACCGCGGAGCAGGCAGCACCGGGACGCTGTTTTTTCCGCGCAGAGCCGCGGAGCCACGGGCAGCCGGGCAGCAGAAACAGCAGGGGATGCAGCGGGAGCAGGGATCTGTCCCCCCACACCCACATTTTGGCCTGGGGACAACCAACAACATTTTGGCCTGGGGACAGCCAACATGTGTCACCGGCTCTGTTCTCCGCACGACGGCGGCTCCCGGGGCGGGCGGAGCTGCTCATCCCACATCGCGCTGGGATGCTCTGTGTCCCCCACCTCGAATAAAGCAGTGCAAAAGAAACCCTCTCCTCTATTTAATGTTTTTTATTCGGGTGGTGGGACCCGCGTGTAGCCCGCGGAACGGCGAGGGGACGGGGTGGGGGCCCGGGAAGTGCTTTCCCATGGCCGCACAAAGACGCGCTGTTTGTGCTCCGCTGCCTCCGAGCATTCCTCCGGGGGTGGGGGGTTGGGGGGAGCGGACCGGGCCCCTCTGACTGCCGGGGAAGAGGGAAGAAAAGTGGCTTTTACACGCCCAATGTGTTTTGCTGCGGTACCCACCGCTCCGTCGCGCATCCCGCGTACCCTGCTCATCCTGGGACGGAGACAAAAGGGCTCTTCTGGAAGTACGGGGCGGGGGGGGGGGGGGGGGGGAAGGGAAAAAAAAAAAAAAGAGGGGTGGGTGAAGCCAAGCGGGAGGCTCTAATTCTATTTGTGTCGCCTGGAAATCAGAAGGGGTTTTTCCACACTTCGCCTTGATTTGATTATTCCTTGGAGATGGTTTCTGTGCCCCCAGCCAGACGCGTGGGGGAAGGCCGCTGGAGCAGTTGGTCTATAGTGGGAATAATCAAATTACCCATTTGCGACAACTTTTTCGGCAGAGCCGCTCGCGTGTAGAAAGAACAACTGGAGCCCAAACCCTGGGGAGGGGGAGAATTACACCCCTCCGGGGGCGGGGGGGACGACGGCACCAAACCATCCCCCGCGGGCAGTGGAGAGCTGGCCACGCCGGGGACAGAGGGGCACCCGGGGATGGGAGGCGGGGGACTGTCGGGGGCAGGTGCCGGGGTGGGCACCGAGCGTGTCCCTTAGCCCCGACAGCGGCCCCGGGGTTGCGAGCGCGGGGAGGCAGCGAGGTGCCGCTACCGGGAAAGAAACGCAGCACAAAAAGGTGCCCCCCACCCTGCCCACCCCCCGGAGGGAAATTTAATTTTTAGATTCTTAATTTTTAAATGTCCTGTGTTGTTGGAGATGGGGGCGAGGCACCTCCCTGCCCCAAACGCGCATTCATATTCATGAGAGCGGGTAAATAAAGACAAATCCCCGCTGTAGTAACACTTAGATTCACATCATTCTTTGGTGCCCTTTAGATTTGGGGGACGGAAGACAGATGTTTGCAGCGCTTTTCTCCTCTTGTCTGGTGACCATAAAGGGAGAACCATTTAGAGCACGCAATTTGTTTCCACCCTCGCACTAAAAACTGTGTTCACATTTATTTTCATTTCGCCGGGTGCACAAAAAAAGTGTCCACGGGCCACCAAAGGCCGTTCTTTATCAAATACACATTGTACAACATGCAACCGCAATAAAACTATCAGACTTCGCCATAAAACTATCACCCGGCTCCTCAGCGGCTCAAGAATCTTGCGCTTTGTTTTATTACCCACCGGTAACTCAGAGTGACGTTTCTCCGCCCCCCTTACCTCCCCCCCCCCCAAAAAACCCAAAACCCACCAAAAACCCAACCAAACCAAAATCACAAGCTCGGTCACTGGTGTCATTAAGTACCGCTTCAGAGCGTTTTTAATGTATAATAAAGCATCACGATGCTCAGGACCCTGTAGATTCCCCGTCCTTAGCCAGCTCTGAATTAAGCTACGTGGCTTGGCAAATACTGTTGCGAGCTTAAATGCCCCTGTAAAGCTTTTATGAGTTTGTTACTTTAATTGCCGACTTGTTACAGAGCCCATAAAGGG
>CM037643.1:7721471-7787436 GCA_015227895.2 Colaptes auratus
CTACATGTGCATATAGTTTTCCAAGAGTGTACCATTAATTAATTGTTGATAATAAAAACCAAAAGCAAATATAGCACCGCAGCTCTCCTGGCTTCTTGTTAGGGCTTTATTTTGGGTAACTTTTCTTTTGCGTGGGGAGGTCATTTTTTTTTTTTTCTGATTAAGGCTGAAGTCTCACAGCACAGGATCTGGACTGAGTCATCAAAAGGAGATGGGCTCAGCAGCGTTATTTTTAATCCGTTTTATCAGCAAAGAATTCCCATATGCGCGGGTCCCAGCATTGCTGCCTGATCGCGCTGTTAGTAATTATTTGCAAACAGGGTAATCTGGGGCTGGGGGGAGAGGGCGGAAGATGCGTCAGATCTGACCTTTTGAGATACTTCGAAAGTTGGTGATGGCCAATGTTAAGCGATATCCGTTAGAAAGGAAAAAGGAAGCTGGGACACACGCGCACACGCACAAATTCCAGGTCTGGTTTGTCAGTGGCTAAGGAGCATCCCGCAGGGTGGTGAGAGCTGTCGCCAGCCATTCTAGCAACACAGGGAAGGTTAAAATGGGGTTGCAGCTCGGCAGCTTTTAGAAAATATTTCTTCTGCTTCTACCGAGGCAGCGGGAGAGCACAAACCAGCCCCGCCGCCGCCCCGCCGATTCCCCCGCAGCTCGCCCGGTCCTGCCTCGTGGGAAGAGGGTAGCGGGGCCGGCGTGTCAGCGCCCTGCAGGGCACAGGCTAACAGCAGACACCCCTCACCAAATCGAGCTGGTATTCAGTTCCACCAGAACTTCTCGGGGGCAGAGGCGCGACCCCGGCCCAGAGAAGGACCGGAGAGTCCTGCCGGGGTGGTGCAGCAGAGCCCGGTGCCACCCTCCCAGGGTTGCCCCTGCATGTCCCTGCCGGGGCCATGAACTCTCTCTGACTCTCGCAGACAATGGGGGAAAAAAAAGGGAAGAAGAAAAAAAGCGACTATTTGGGGATTTTGCCAAGAAGCAAATATGTCAACAGCATTGCTCTGCAGGGTCAGGGTGCTGGGGAGAAGGTGCCAGGGAAAACGGGAGAAGTACCATTCCACTAACTGTTTCACTAATAACAATGCTTCAATGATCAGTTTTTAAATGCTGCAATAAAAGATGCAGTCTATTTTCTGGAGGAAAAAAAAAAACAACAACAACAACCAAACAACCAAACAACCAACCTTGTATCTATTTCTCAAATACACATTTTGTTATAATGTGGCTAACCCCTGCCACTTCACTTTTTTTCTTCCAAAAGCCCTTTCATAATCTAAAGAGATCTTTGTTCAAAGTAAATGATGCCTCTAGGAATCACCCAGCTGTTGATTGCAGTCCAGCTCTGCTAACAGTGATCTGCATGGAAAGGGTTTCCTGCTGGAGATGCTGCAGTGTTCAGTCCATCTGGTGAACCCAGAGATGGTCCCTGAGCTCTCAGAAAAGTCCAGACCAGGCTGACCAACCAGTCAGCTAAGGGTGATTCAAAGATACTTCTCCTGGTCAGGGCTTGCTGTGTGAAGATGATCAGCTTCCATTTCATGGCATGCAGTCATGGCTAGAAAACATTAAGAGATGACAACATGCTACTTTTTTGGGTGTATTTTTTGCCAAGTTCACTACTTTGTCTGCTACAGCTTGGGGTCTATTTCTAAGATGAAGGCTTCATCGTCCACCACTGGAGCTACATGTCTGCTAGACCCTTTATCTCTTCTAATTTCACTGTGCTGCAAAGGCATTTGCATCTTGATCTGCCTTTTTCCTGATGAACTAAACAGTCTTGTGTCCTTTACATCTCCTACACTGCCCAAGGCTCAAACTTC
Source organism: Colaptes auratus (assembly GCA_015227895.2). NCBI lineage: Eukaryota > Metazoa > Chordata > Aves > Piciformes > Picidae > Colaptes > Colaptes auratus. Next base: position 7,723,298 of record CM037643.1, read on the forward strand.
TAAAATCTTTTCCAGAGCTGGAGCCACTGTCTCCTGTCTCTGAATATGCCTTGCAAAAGGGATATCAGGACAGTACAGCTGGAGGTGGGGAGATTCAGGCTGGACATGAGGAGGAAGTTCTTCACCATGAGGGTGGTGAAGCCCTGGAATGGGTTGTCCAGGGAGGTGGTTGAGGCCCCGTCCCTTGAGGTGTTTAAGACCAGGCTGGACGAGGCTCTGTCCAGCCTGATCTAGGGTAGAGTGTCCCTGCCCATGGCAGGGGGGTTGGAACTAGATGATCCTTGTGGTCCCTTCCAACCCTAACTGAAACTATGAAACTAAACTATGAAACACTGTAGTGTCTCTCTCACTGATGGTTCATGCCGAGTTAAGATCATATCTCTGTTTCTGATTACCATTTTCCACCCATCTAAGCTTCTCATTAGTCCTTCTTGGAAACTTCTGTCACTCATTCTCCCATATATCCTTTCCCAAGCTGTTGCTTTCCATGTTCCTGTCACTCCTACAGCACAATGAACCATGGGAGGCCTGAGGCATACAGCACTCATCATTGGTAAGGATCAGCCTGCCTGTGACAGATAGGTTGAAGGGGTTGATTCATCAGCCTCGCTGATTGCTCAGCCAGGTAGAAATGGATGGTTTGAAAATATGTGAAGTTTATTTCCCCTGCCTCTCTTCAAAGGCAGGACTTTGAAAAGGAGTATTAATAATCTGCAGGATATTTGTTGACCTTTAGAAGCATTGAAGCTAGGGGAGGACCGTGGGGTAGTTGTACCAGGGGAGGTTTAGGTTGGATAACAAGGAAAAATTCTTTGCAGAATGAGTGGTCAAGCAGTGGAACAGGCTGCCCAGGGAGGTGGTGGAGATGTTCAAGAAACATGTGGACATGGTACTTGGGGAGGTGGTTTAATGACCATGGTGGTGTTGGGTTGATGGTTGGACTTGATGATGTTGGAAGTCTTTTCCAACCAAAACAATTCCATGATTGTGTGACTCGATGATCATGGTGTAAGTGGAGTTCAACGCAATGTACAGCTACACAGACATATTCCACAGGCTGGCCCAAGCTGCAGGTTATTATGGAATCACAGAATGGTAGGGTGTGGTACGACATAGGGGTTGGAAGGGACCTCTGGAGATCATCTATCCCACCCTCCCCCCTTGCTAGAGCAAGGTATGCCTAGCTAAGGTTGCACAGGAGTGCATCCTGGGAGGTTTTGAAAGCCTCCAGAGAAGGAGAATCCATGGCCTCTCTGGGCATCCTGTGCCAGGGCTCAGTCACCCCCAAAGTAAAGAAGTTTCTCCTTAAGCTCAGGTGAAACCTCCTGTGTTCTAGTTTGTACCCACTGTCTGCTGTCCTACTGCTAGGCACCGCTGAAAAGATCCCAGCCCCATCCTCCTGCCTTTCACCCTTTATGCTTTCTTTTTTTTTTAACCTCAAGATTCTGACATTGTAGTTCCAAATAATCATAGAATCAGAGAATTGTTAGGGTTGGAAGGGACCTCAAGGATCACCTTGAAGCAGCACTGTAAGGAGACCTCAAAAGCTCCTGTCCCTGTATTGATTTTACAGTGGGAAACTGTTTCTAGAAACAGCTACCAAAATACTCCTTAGAAGTGTCATCAAAGAGATGAGCTCTGAAAAAGAGTGGTTCATGAATCTCCATAGGTAACACTGCAAACAGCATGCCACCACATCTGAAGGATAAATATCTGAGGAACAGAATCACAGAACCACCAGGGTTGGAAGAGACCTCAAATATCATCAAGTCCAACCTGTCACCACAGACCTCATGACTAAACCATGGCACCAAGTGCCATGTCCAATCCCCTCTTGAACACCTCCAGTATTTCACTTGACTGGATGATACAGCCCAGTACAATTCTGTGTGGTTTGGTACTCAAAACTAGAAGTGGCTTCCAACAAAAGTCATAGAATCATAGAATCAATAAGATTAGAAAAGACCTCAAAGGTCATCAAGTCCAACCTGTCACCCAAGAGCTCATGGCTACTAAACCATGGCACCGAGTGCCACGTCCAATCCCTTTTTGAACACCTCCAGGGAGAGTGACTCCACCACCTCCCTGGGCAGCCCACTCCAACGGCTAACAACTCCCTCTGTGAAGGACTTTCTCCTCACCTCGAGCCTAAACTTCCCCTGGCACAGCTTGAGACTGTGTCCTCTTGTTCTGGTGCGGGTTGCCTGGGAGAAGAACCCCCTTCTCAATTCAGTTCCAAAGTTTACTTTACAGAGTGAATGTCCCTGCATCTGCAATCACAACATCTTCTTACATCTGGAAGGAAGAGCAGCAGTTAAAACCATATCTGCTGGTACTGCATGCACTTATGACAGCCTGTTGTAGCATAGTGATGCTTTAAACACAGATCTAATTATCACCAATCTAATTTTCCAACCAAAACATCTTTTTTTTTTTTCCCCCCAACCAAAAGCCATTGTGTGATTCTGCAATCCTCAGGAATATCTCTATGGAGACAAAAAGACAAACATGGTGTGGGCGGTTTTGTCCTGCTGCAGAAAAAAAAGGGGATGTGCTAGGTGGACATCTAAGCCCTTCACTTCCATCAGATTCAGTTCCCACTGGAAACAGAATGGAATGGAATAGAATAGAATGGAATAGAATAGAATAGAATAGAATAGAATAGAATAGAATAGAATAGAATAGAATAGAATAGTTTCATAGTTTCATAGTTTTATAGTTTCATAGTTTCAGTCAGGGTTGGAAGGGACCACAAGGATCATCTAGTTCCAGCCCCCCTGCCATGGGCAGGGACACCCACACTAGATCAGGCTGGCCAGAGCCTCATCCAGCCTGGGCTTAAACACCTCCAGGGACGGGGCCTCAACCACCTCCCTGGATAACCCATTCCAGGGCTTCACCACGCTCATGGGGAAGAACTTCCTGAAGAACATCTAGCCTGAATCTCCCCACCTCCAGCTTCATTCCATTCCCCCTAGTCCTATCACTACCTGATAGCCTGAGAAGTCCCTCCCCAGCCTTCTTGTAGGCCCCCTTCAGATACTGGAAGGCCACAATGAGGTCACCTTGGGTCCTTCTCTTCTCCAGACTGAACAGCCCCAACTCCTTCAGTCTGTCCTCATAGGAGAGGTGCTCCAGCCCTCTGCTCATCCTCGTGGCCCTTCTCTGGACACCTTCCAGCACCTCCAGATCCCTTTTGTAATAGGGGCTCCAGAACTGGAGGCAGTACTCCAGGTGGGGTCTCACCAGAGCAGAGTAGAGGGGGAGAATCACCTCCCTTGACCTGAATAGAATAGAGTCGAATAGAATAGAATAGAATAGAATAGAATAGAATAGAATAGAATAGAATAGACCAGACCAGACCAGGTTGGAAAAGATCTTCAAGATCATTGAGTCCAAACTATCACCCAACACCATCTAATCAACTAAACCATGGCACCAAGCACCCCATCCAGTCTCTTCCTAAACACCTCCAGTGATGGTGACTCCGCCACCTCCCTGGGCAGCACATTCCAATGGCCAATCTCTCTTTCTGTGAGGAACTTCTTCCTAACATCCAGCCTAAACCTCCTCTGGCACAGCTTGAGACTGTGTCCTCTTGTTCTGGTGCTGGTTGCCTGGGAGAAGAGACCAACCCCCACCTGTCTACAACCTTCCTTCAGGTAGTTGTAGAGAGCAATAAGGTCTGACCTGAGCCTCCTCTTCTCCAGGCTAAGCAACCCCAGCTCCCTCAGCCTCTCCTCATGGGGCTTGCACTCCAAACTCCTCACCAGCCCCGCCGTAGTACTCCTGAAGTATTTCAGGGCTGATTCATCAGCAAATCTAGTGGCATTCATGGTGCCAGAATGATTGAGGGCATACATCATCCAAGGGAGGTGGAGAAACTGTTTGCATTAACAAGAGAGTGTACTGTCCTGTGTGTATGAATCATAGAATGGTAAGGGTTGGAAGGGACCTCTAAAGATTATTGAGTGCAACCCCTCTGCCAGAGCAGGATCCCCTAAAGCAGATCAAACAGGAACACATACAGGTGGGCACTTGATAATCTCCAGAGATGAAGTCTCCACCACCTCTCTGGGCAGCCTCTTTCAGTCCTCTATGACCCTCAAAGTAAAAAAGTTCCTTCTCATGTTTAGATGGATCTTTCCATGCTCAAGTTTATGCCCTTTACCTCTTGTCCTGTCACTGGGGACCACTGAGATGGTCTGTCCCCATCTTCTTGACACCCACCCCTTAGATATTTTAGGTATTAATAAGATCTCCCCTCATCCTCCTCTTCCCCAAGCTCAACAGACCCAGCTCTCTCAGCTTTCCTTCTTAGGATAGATGTTCCAGTCCCCTAATCATCTTAGTGGCCCCATGCTGGACTCTCCCCAGTAGTTCTTTGTCCTTCTTGAGCTGGGGTGCCCAGAACTGGACACAATACTCCAGGTGAGGCCCCACCAAGGCAGTGTAGAGGGGGAGGAGAACCTCCCTGGACGTGCTTACTGGCCACACTCGTCTTAATGAATCTCAGGATGCCATTAACTTTCTTGGCTGCAAGGGCACACTGCCAACTCATGATCACCCTGCTGTCTACCAGGACTCCCAGGCTCTTTTCCTCAGAGCTGCTGTCCTGGAGAGACTGAATCAGGGAGTTTAGTGTTTCACCCATTTAATCTAACCTTTCAGGGACCACATGACTTGACCTCTGTCCTAACTTCATAACACCTAACAGTGTGACTGTTTGATTCCTGCCTTAGCAAGTTTAAAACTGGTAAAAGGAATACCTCCAACTGCTAGGTAATCCTAGACACATTGCCACAAGATTTTGTTTGTTGAGGTCAAGGTTTTAGCTAAATTCTGCAAAGAACTATGTCCTTAAGTAAGAATATCATAGAATCATAGAATGGTCCAGGCTGTAAGGGACCTCCAAAGGTCATCCAGTCTGACCTCCCCACAGTCTGCAGGGACATCACCAACTAGATCAGGCTGTCCATGGCCTTGTTGAGCCTCACCTTGAATATCTCCAGGGATGGAGCCTCAACCACCTCCCTGGGCAACCTGTTCCAGTGTCCCACCACCCTCATAGTAGAGAACCTGTTCCTAACATCCAATCTGAATATGCTCTTCTCAAGTTTGAAACCATTGCCCCTTGTTCTACCCCCACAGGACTTTGTAAACAGTCCCTCCCCATCCTTCTTGTAGGCCCCCTTCAGGTACCAGCAGGATGCTATTAGGTCTCCCCAAAGCCTCCTCTTCTGCAGGCTGAACAACCCCACCTCCCTCAGCCTGTCCTCATAACAGAGGTGCTCCAACCCCTGATCAATTTTGTGGCCCTCCTCTGGACCTTCTCCATCAGATCCATGTCCTTTTCATATTGAGGGTTCCAGAGCTGAATGCAGTACTCCAGGTGAGGTCTCACCAGAGCAGAGCAAAGTGGCAGAATCACCTCTCTGGATCTGCTGGCCATGCTGCTTTTGATGCAGCTCAGGATGTGATTTGCCTTCTGGGCTCAAGCTCACACTGCCTGCTCACGTCCAGCTTCTTGTCCCCATCACCCCTGAGTCCTTGTACACAGGGCTGCTTTCTAACACCTCAGGCCCCAGTGTGTATTGATAGTGAGGATTATTCTGGCCAGTATCCATCCAGTACAGTGCAGGTTGATAAGACACTGAAAAATTTAGTATATAAACCCACACATTTCAGGGCCTAAGCCACTACATACTTTTAAAGATGAGGTTTTTAAACACATGTTTTCCACCCAAAATAGTTCTTGTGTGTTCTTCCAAATCATCCATTGCTGATAAATCAGCAATGCGTTTACAAACTGTAGAGGAGAAGTTCTGGGCTGTACATCACTCACCACGAGGATGAGCAGAGGGCTGGAGCACCTCTCCTATGAGGACAGACTGAAGGAGTTGGGGCTGTTCAGCCTGGAGAAGAGAAGGCTCTGAGGTGACCTCATTGTGGCCTTCCAGGATCTGAAGGGGGCTACAAGAAGGCTGGGGAGGGACTTCTCAGGCTATCAGGGAGTGATAGGACTAGGGGAATGGAATGAAGCTGGAGGTGGGGAGATTCAGGCTGGACTTGAGGAGGAAGTTCTTCACCGTGAGAGTGGTGAAGGCCTGGAATGGGTTATCCAGGGAGGTGCTTGAGGCCCCGTCCCTGGAAGTGTTTAAGGCCAGGCAGGATGAGGCTCTGGCCAGCCTGATCTAGTGTGGGGTGTCCCTGCCCATGGCAGGGGGGTTGGAACTAGCTGATGGTCCTTCCAACCCTGACTGATACTATAACTATGATACGATGATCCTATGACATTCTAACAGCAAATGAAATCACAGCCTCCCAAATTTCCCTCATGTACATTTCTCCACTGTTATTTTTTTCCTGGTGGGCCATAATCCCTGCTACATTCATGGGGGCACCTTCAATCCTAGCCCAAAACTATATTCCCCAGCTGAAATCAAACACATCTCCAAAAGTGATTAATTTTTCCTGTTATTACTGATTGCTTCCACTGATCAATACTTTCACTGGTGCTTTCCACTAATACATTTAAATGCCAATGTGGGCATTAATTATGCTTAATTATTTCCTTTCCAAGATCATCACATTGATTATTTTTTTTTGCCTTAAAACTTTTTGTTGTGGCTGTGAGAGATTTGGAGCCACACACAAACATTTGTGAGCAGATTTGTCTTCAAAACTGTACAATTTCTGAACACCTCCTTTTTGGGCTGGAATAATTAGTACAAAACCTCATAGGTTTAAAGTACTGTTCTCAGGCTTTTAAAGTGTTGGGTTGGGTCTGGTTTATCTTTACAGAATGTTTAAAAGTAATTTGAATGTTTTAATAATTGAAATATTTCAACAGGCATATTGAACCCCCTGTTGGGTTGGACTAGATGAGCTGTTGGAATAGGATAGGATAGGATAGGATAGGATAGGATAGGATAGGATAGAATAGAATAGAATAGAATAGAATAGAATAGAATAGAATAGAATAGAATAGAATAGGGATGGATAGGGTAGGATAGGATAGGATAGGATAGGATAGAATAGAATAGAATAGAATAGAATAGAATAGAATAGAGATGGATAGGGTAGGATAGGATAGGGTAGGGTAGGATAGGATAGGATAGGATAGAATAGGACAGGATAGGATAGATAGATAGAATAGAATAGAATAGATAGGATAGAATAGAATAGGATAGGATAGGATAGGATAGGGTAGGATAGGATAGGATAGGGTAGGATAGACTAGACTAGACTAGAATAGACTAGAATTAACCAGGTTGGAAAAGACCTTCAAGATCATCGAGTCCAACCTATCACCCAACACCATCTAATCAACTAAACCATGGCACCAAGTGCCCATGCAGTCTCCTCCTAAACATCTCCAGTGATGGTGACTCCACCACCTCCCTGGGCAGCACATCCAATGGCCAATCTCTCTTCCTGTGAAGAACTTTTTCCTAACACCCAGCCTAAACCTGCCCTGGTGCAGCCTGAGACTGTGTCCTCTTGTTCTGGTGCTGGTTGCCTGGGAGAAGAGACCAACCCCCACCTGGCTACAACCTCCCTTCAGGTAGTTGTAGAGAGCAATGAGGTCTCCCCTGAGCCTCCTCTTCTCCAGGCTAAGCAACCCCAGCTCCCTCAGCCTCTCCTCACAGGGCTGTGCTCCAAAGCCCTCCCCAGCTTTGTTGCCCTTCTCTGGGCACCTTCCAGCAAGTCAACATCCTTCCCTTCCAGCCCCTGAAATTCTCTGCAAGTCTGTAATTTCTAAACCTGGTTACAAGGGAGTTCTGAACAAATAGGAGTTTCTCCCAGCAATGCAAAATATTAATGATACAAGAGAAGATCCAATTACAGAGCTGTGTATTGTAATTCTCAGTGATTTATAAAAGGCAAAATTCAGAGATGCTCTCCAATAAATTATCATTAAGATGAGACTACAGTTTGGTCTAATAGAATCCCATTATTTAGAAATGGAAAAAGAACCCCTATTAGATTATTGAGTTAATTCCTTGCCAGTGCTGAGGTCACTGCTCTTTCCCTCTCAGGATTTTCTGCATGAGAACGTTGGCACAGTTGAAGAATCTTCTTGAATAGTTACAGAAAGGTAAGAGGAGCTCTGTCTTGACCTTGCCACTTCCATGAAAGAATGAAAACAGCTGTAGCTGGGAAACTACACAGAATCACAGAATGGTTTGGTTTGGAAGGGACCTGCAGAGATTGAGTCCAATCCTCCTGCCAGAGCAGGATCACCTAGGGCAGGCTGCACAGGAATGCATCCTGGAGGGGTTTGAAAGTCTCCAGAGAAGGAGACTCAACAACCTCTCCAGGCAGCCTGCTCCAGTGCCTGACCACTCTTTCAGTAAAGACATTTTTCCTTACATACACTCTAAACCTCTCCTGGTGCAACTTGAGGCCATTTCCTCTTGGCCTATTACTAGTTACCTTGGAGAAGAGCTCAATCCCCAGCTGGCTCCAACCTCCTTTCAGGGAGTTGTAGAGCATGAGAAGGTCTCTCCTTCTCCAGGCTAAGCAACCCCAGTTCCCACAGCTGCTTCTCACCAGCCCTGTTCTCCAAACACTTTACCAGCTTTGATGCCCTTCTCAGGACCTGCTCCAACACCTCAATATCCTTCCTGTGTGACCCAAAGCTGAAGCCATTATTTAAAGTGTGGCCTCACTAGTTCAGAGGGTCTGAGCACGGCATGAAGGGTCTTGTGATGTACACAAACACATGAGGTTCTGCTGAACCCTCTGCTACTGAGATGTTTCAGCTAACACTGGTTTCAGTGGGATCTAATCAGTGCATCACTTTAAAGAGTAAAACCATAGCCTGGGAGACACTTGGTTTATATTGAAGCTGAAATGCAGTGTGGGAGGAGAAAGGCTCTTCACAGGTACTTAAATGGGGCAGCAGGGGAGAAGGGTCACAGGATGTTAGGAGCTGGAAGGGACCTCTAGGGATCTTCAAGTCCAACCTCCCTGCCAGAGCAAGACCATAAAATCTAGTGCAGGTCACACAGGAATGGATCCAGATGGGTCTGGAATGTCACCAGAGAAGACGACTCCACAACCTCTCTCGGGAGCCTGTTCCAGTGCTCTGTGACCTTTACAGTGAAGAAGTTCAGATGGATTAGACTGATTCAGTGCCAGAAAGACCCCAGCAGAATTACACCATTTGTGGGCAGAGTGGACAAGAAACCTTTAGTGACTCTCCTTTCTCTCCTTTGGCAGTGGAGAAAGGAAGGGGGAGACCCAGAATCATAGAGTCATTAAGGTTGGAAAAGACTGCTAAGGTCATCAAGTCAACCCCACACCACCATGCCTACTCGACCAAGTCCTGAAGTCCCACTCTACACTTGTTAATACAACTCTGATGCCACTGAAACCTCTCCATAGCTCTAAGGGTGGGCTCAAAACACCTCATTTGTGCATTTCTTCTGCATTGCCCAGAGCAGTTCAGATCCTGCCATCTCCCTTTGCTTCCAATGTTAAATTAGCCACATGGGATGTGTTTTCAGAAGGGCTTGTCAGAAGGTCACAGAGATTTTAGGCTCCCTCAGTGTCACAGTTGTGGGCAGAAAAGAGAGCATGGATTTCAGCTGGGAGTATCCTGCTGTCTGACAGGGAGGCATGCCTCCCAAATCATTCTGCACCTCATTAAAAACTGAGCCATGAGCTCTTTGAGGTGTATGGATTGTTTTTTTCATGGCTAGGTATGCCAGAAATGTAATTTATTCACTTCCCTAGTAACTATTTCTTCTAATGCAACAACCATCGTTCCCACCACCCCCAGAAATCATAGAATTGTTTTGGTTGGAAAACACCTCTAACATTATTGACTCCAAACATCAACCTAAGAACACTAATGGCCATTAAACCATGTCCTGAAGTGCCATGTCCATGCATTTTTTGGACAGCCCCAGGCTCCAGCATCTCCCTGGGCAGCCTGTTCCAGTGCCTGACCACTCCTGCAGTAAAGAAAATTTTTCCTAATGTCTTCCTAGTATTTTCCTGATTTCTCTTTGCTGGGAGCACTCTCCCTTTCCACCCTGGCACCAAACTGCCACACAGTTTAAAGGGCTATGATGACAGGTCTCAGAATGCCCCCACTGATGCTGACAAACCCACTGCCTCGTTGCCCAAAGAGCTGTGACAGAAAAATGTTCTTCTGGTGGAGTTGCTTCTATTTGTCCTTACAGAATCCTTAGGATTTATGAGTTTAACAAACTCAGTATTAACAACAGCACTGGCTGTTGAATGAGATACTGAAGTTTTGCTCACTTTCTGTGGCTGTCTGCAAGAGAGTCGAGAAAGAAGTTTTTCTATGTTATTATGTGTCCGGGTTTCAGTTCAGAAGGCACAAATCATTTAATTGCTTGTGTCACAGAATCACAGAGTTGTCAGGGTTGGAAGGGACCTCAAGGATCATCTAGTTCCAATCTCCTGCCATGGGCAGGGACACCTCATGCTAGATCAGGCTGCTCAGAGACACATCCAGCCTGGCCTTCAAAACCTCCAGGGATGAGGCTTCCACCACTTTCCTGGGCAACCTGTGCTAGTGTCTCACCACCCTCATGGGGAAGAACTTCCTAATGTGTAATCTAAATCCACCCTCCACTACCTGACATCCTGAAACATCCCTCCCCAGCTTTCTTGTAGCCCCCTTCAGATACTGGAAGGCCTCCTCAGAGCCTTCTCTTCTCCAAACTAAACAATCCCAACTCTCTCAGCCTGTCCTCAGAGGAGAGGTGCTCCAGCCCTCTGATCATCCTTGTGTAAGAGTCAGGAATAAACAGCTATTAAAAACCATCAGTGCAGCTTGGTGAGGATAGAATACTTTAAAACTCACATCAATTTGTTGTCCTAAAGAAATAGCTCCAAAACCTCCCTGATGTGGCTGTCACAGTGTAATCACAACATTTTATTTTGCAGTAGAAATCCTGGGCTGAATGGTCATTTTAGCAGCACACAGCTCAAACAAGTGAGACTGACACTGATGGAAAACTGATGGAAAAGAAGAAATGAACAATCAGACAAAGCAGACAAGCCTTTAGCTCCTCCTGGGATCTAATGATCTGCTCTGCAGGATCATTCAGGCTGCAGCTGTAATTAAAGCTGGTCCTGAGTCATTCTTCTGTAGCACAAAACATTAACAAAAGGGAATCTTTGACAGCCCGTGTGTAAGGCAGGACTAGGAGGAGACTGGTGCCTGACACAGGTTAGGACAGCAATACAGGACTATGAGAAAGAGTTGGCATTTTATTCCTGCTTTGTTTAGCAGGCTACCACTTGGAAGCATAATCACACCTGAACATGCTTTTCCACAGTGTGTCACCATTTCCCAGTTGTGCTGAATGTATGATATTATTCTTTCAATCCCATGTCCAATTACTCAGCTATTTAAACCACACTCTTTCAGCCTGCTGCTTTTATTAGTCTCCAAACACCATCTCTACTTTCGACCTCCTCTTGCTGAAGACACCAACAGCTGCATTTGCACACTGGAATTTGTTGTCAGCTGGAAACCCACAGTTTTGGAACCAATTAAGTGCAAGCCCACACAGCCAGTTTGTTCAATCCATCTGCGAAGCTCCTTGGCAGGTAAGAAAGTCAGCTTAGGTTGCTGCTGCCAAAAGGAAACCATTAAGATTGTTGATTGCTGTCCTGGGCCACTGTAAAATCACACACACAATTACTTTTGAATGTCCCCAGTTGGAAAGAATGAGCATACAGGCAAAGGTGTTCCCAGCAGCAAGGTCATTGCTTTTCAAGCAATGCCATCCATCCTCCTGGAAGAAGGTGGTCTTCTTTTTGCCTATCACCCTGATATTGTCAAGAAACAACCTCAGTTCCTACTAGTAGACAGGTACAGAATCATAGGATTGTTTCAGCTAGAAAAGACCTCTAAGATGATTGAGTCCAGTTTTGGGCTCCCCAGGTCAAGAGAGACAGAGACCTGCTGGAGAGAGTTCAACAGGGAGCTACAAGCATGATTAATAGAGTTGAACATCTCTCTTATGAAGAGAGGCTGAGAGCCCTGGGGCTGTTTAGTCTTGAGAAGAGAAGGCTGAGAGGGGATCTGATCAATGTCTATCAATATCTGAGGGGTGGGTGTCAAGATGAGGGTGCCAGGCTCTTTGTGGTGATGCCCAGTGACCAGACAAGGAAGAACAGGTACAAGCTAGAACGCAGGAGTTTCCACCTCAACATGAGGAGAACTTGTGTGACAGAGCACTGGAACAGGGAGGTTGTGGAGTTTCCTTCTCTGGAGACTTTCCAAACCTGCCTGGATGCATGCTTGTGTGGCCTGCCCTACATGATCCTGTTCTTGCAGGGGGGGGTTGGACTTAATGATCTCTGGAGATCCTTCCAAGATCCTTCCAATCCCTAACATTCTGTGATTCTGTGAGTCCAACAATCAACCTAACACCAGCATGGCCATTAAACCATGTCCCGAAGTGCCATGCCTAATATACACTTAATCCATCCACTTAATAGAGCTGGTTCCTGGTTTTGCCCAAGTTGGTCAGAATTTTGCTGTCAAGTTTTAGAATGGAATGGAATGGAATGGAATGGAATGGAATGGAATGGAATGGAATGGAATGGAATGGAATAGAATAGGAGTTAACCAGGTTGGAAAAGACCTTTGAGATCATCGAGTCCAACCTATCATCCAACACCATCTAAACCAACCAAACCAACCAACCAACCAACACCAACTAAACCATGGCACTAAGTGCCCCATTCAGTCTCTTCTTAAACACTTCCAGTGATGGTGACTCCACCACCTGCCTAGGCAGCCCATTCCAGCCCAAAATATCACTCTAAATTGCTTGCCCAATTGTTTGCTTCTCCAAGGAATCTTCTCCACACAGTGCTATGTAGATACCAACGCAGCAGCCAGAGGTAAGGAAAAACATTCATTTCTATGCTGCTTTTTCCTGTGTTTCACAGAAAATGAATGTTTAACTCATCAATGGCATCTCTAAACATGCAAAAAGCTGGATAAATAAACCCAATTCAGGTCAAACATGTTTGTAGTCTAGAGTGCTCCTGAGGGGCTTTCTGATATCTTTGAAGAGACCAGAGGGAGCTTGCAGAAAACCCAAACACTAAATGTCCAGAATTAATGGAATGGCCTTTTGCTCCAAGATAAGTCTTTTTAAGTGCTAACTAATAATTTCCAAATGATTTGGTGAAAATGTATACTAAATTGAGTTTTATTCCATTTGAAAGGCTTCAGCTGGTAAATCCTTTTCAGAAAGCAAATTATTGTCGCTGCCTCCCAGTTCCAATTTGTTATCCAAAGTAATAACCTTGGCAAGCAAATTAAATAAATAAATAAATAAAAAATAGCCTCTTATTTCAACTCTTGAATAAGGACTCAGTTCACATGTCTAATGCCCTGTGTAAGAGAATTAGCAGAGACTCATCTCAGTGTGATTTCAAAAGAGGAAACTAAGCAGACAGCCTCGTTAATTTAGCATATAGACTTGGAATAAAGTACAACATCCATCATCTCTCGAAATTCAATTAAAATTTGGTCCTGTGTCCAAAGAGAAGGAGCCAATTTTCTGTTGGAAGCAGAGTCTTGGAAGATCACTAAAGCCCTTAATGGTTCTTTCATTGTGGGAGCCAATATGAAAGGGGGGAGAAAAAAAAAACACCCAACCCACAACAACCAGTTTTGGAGTTCAAACACTGCAACATGTGTAGTCTGTTCAGTCTGGACCCACTGCTGGTGATGCAATGCTTTCTGTCACCATAGGCACATGGGGGGATTCCAGCTGTGCTTCTTGCTTGGTCTTTAAAATCATCTCCCTGTGTGCTGCAGCAAGGCTGAAGCAGCTTTTGCCTGCAGAGTGAAATACTCTTCCTTACCAGGTGGTTCTTCTTCTCCCGCAGCAGGTTTCTAAGCGTGATAAAAAGATGCTCACAAACACACACACACACACACACACACTGAGATTTAATATCTGGGGAAAGGGAAGCCTGAAAATATGTTAACAAGATTTCCAGCATTAAACACAATTTTGCTTCGGATTTCAGCTGTTAAACATCTTAATTTGTTTTGCTTTTTACTCCAGGACCATAATGCTAACGCGCTCTGACAGCTCGTGACTCCGCGCCGGGGAGGTTTCACAAACCAATCTCTTTGCCTGAAATTTGATTTGCAAAGTGCCCTCAGTCCTTTAGCTGGGTGGCAGCAGTCACCCTCACAATGCTTGTCATGGCTCAGGCTAGCAGCACCATCCAGGCAGTTTTATCCTTGTTTGTTTATTTTCTTCTAGTGGAGAATTCAGCCGGACGGAAGAATCCTTTTAACCATTTAATGTCCTCACCCAACAGTAAGCTCAGCCCAGACAATGCTGTCATGCAATGCCTCCAGCACTGGAAATCTTGGGTGAGCTCTGTTTTGCAACATAAACTCTTGTTGCAGGACACAGGTCATGCAATAATAGAATTAGTATAGAATAGGTTGGAACCAGGTTGGAAAAGACCTTTGAGATCATCGAGTCCAACTCCTCTGCCAGAGCAGGATCACTTAGGGTAGTCCACACAGGAATGCATCCAGGTGGGGTTTGAATGTCTCCAGAGAAGGAGACTCCACTACCTCTCTGGGCAGCCTGTTCCAGTGCTCTGTCACCCTCACTGTAAGGAAGTTTCTCCTCATGTTGAGGTGAAATCTTCTATGTTCAAGCTTGAACCTGTTCTTTGTCTCATTAAGTGCACACCACTGAAAAGAGCTTGGCCCCCTCTGCTTGACACTCACCCCTCAGATATTGATAGACATTGATCAGATCCCATCTCAGTCTTCTCTTCCCAAGACTAAACAGCCCCAGGGATTTCAGTCTCTCTTCACAGGGGAGATGCTCATGTCCCCTAATCATCCTCATGGCTCTCTGTTGGACTCTCTCCAGCAGGTCTCTGTCTCTCTTGAACTGGGGAGCCCAAAACTGGACACAGTATTCCAGGTGTGGTCTCAGCAGGGCAGAGTAGAGAGGGACAAGAACCTGCCTAGACCTGCTGGCCACACTTTTCTCGGTGCACCTCAGGATACAGCTGTCAGACTATCTGGATGGGGGAAGGGGGGTGGGCAGGACAGGGTTGGGGGTGTGTGTGCAATCACTTATTCTTGAGAATCCACCTGTTTCCAAGGCCCTGAGGTTTGGGTGCTCAGCCATTGTGCTACTCAGCAAGCTTCAAAGCCTTCTCCAAACTGTTTTATATTGCTGCAATACACTGGAAGTAACTGATGCATGTATTCAAGCTGCAGCCCAGCACTGTCAAAAGAGACACATCTTGCCTTAAAACTGCAAGCAAATAAAAGGATAGTGTAGAATTTATTTCCTTCCCATGATGAAAAGTACTATTGCAGCCTGTAGAGAAATATGTCTCCTTACATTTATTTGGCTTGCTAGCCAGGAGGATTTAATGAAGGCTCTCAGTGCAGCATGCTCACAGCTTTGCCCTGTTTGGGATGCTTCCACCAGCTTCATATTTGCCTGCTTCTTCAAGAGCCCCATTGGCATGCATGTTTCCATAGCCTACTGGGTACTGATGATGTTTATCTACAGCCCTTCCTCCTGGCTGCAAATGAGCAGCAAGCAGCTGAGAAGTGCTGTATTGATCAACTGAGAAGAATTTCTGGCTAAAAAGCAGAATCCTTGGCTGTAGCCTTCATACCCTGAGAGATAAAAAATGAAACTGCAGTAGATGGGGACAGCAAGCCCCTGGCAGTGCTGGGAGACTGGACAGAGGGGGCTTAATCCACATGTGGCCTCTGGTGAGCTGGGGTAAGCCATGGGGCCACATCTGGATTTTATTTGCATGCAGGGCAAGGGTGAATACAGAATACAGAATTAACCAGGTTGGAAAAGACCTTTGAGATCACAGAGTCCAACCTATCACCCAACACCATCTAATCAACTAAACCATGACACCAAGGGCCTCATCCAGTCTCTTCTTAAACACTTCCAGTGATGGTGACTCCACCACCTCCCTGGGCAGCACATTCCAATGGCCAATCTCTCTTTCTGTGAAGAACTTCTTCCTAACATCCAGCCTAAACCTCCCCTGGTGCAGCTTGAGACTGTGTCCTCTTGTTCTGGTGCTGGTTGCCTGGGAGAAGAGACCAACCCCCACCTGGCTACAACCTCCCTTCAGGTAGTTGTAGAGAGCAGTAAGGTCTCCCCTGAGCCTCCTCTTCTCCAGGCTAAACACCCCCAGCTCCCTCAGCCTCTCCTCACAGGGCTGTGCTTCAAACCCCTCCCCAGCTTTGTTGCCCTTCCCTGGACACATTCAAGTGTCTCAATAGCCTTCTTAAATTGAGGAACTCCACATTTTTTCCTAAACTGAGGAGCCCAGAACTGGACACAATACTGAAGGTGTGGCCTAACCAGTGCTGAGTACAGGGGCAGAAACAGGCTATGCCCTAAGCTGGGAAACAGAGGGGAGAAGTGCTGCAACTTTTGCTCTTTGCTGCCAACAGCATCCTGGAATATCAGGAATATAAGGAATGATGTGACTAGCAGGGCCAGGAAAATGATTGTCCTTCTATATTCAGCACTGGTGAGGCCACACCTTGAGTATTGACTTCAGTTTTGGGCCCCTCTCTACAAGAAGGACATTGAGGAGCATGTCCAGAGAAGGGCAATGAAGCTGGTGAAGGGTCTGGAGAACAGGGCTGGTGAGGATCAGCTGCGGGAACTGGGGCTGTTTAGCCTGGAGTAGATGAGGCTGAGGAGAAACCTTATTGCTCTCTACCAGTACCTGAAAGGAGGTTGGAGCCAGGTGGCTCCTCTCCCTAGTATCAAAAGACAGGATGAGAAGAAATGGCCTCAAGATGCACCAGGGGAAGTTTAGGTTAGATATTAGAAGAAACTTCTTGACTGAAAGGATTCTCAAACAGTGGAATAAGCTCTCAAGTTTGAATGCTGATCTTTTGTAGGTGTTTAAAAGCCACAGGGATGTGGTGCTGAGGGATGTGGTATGGCATCAGACTTGGTAGAGTTCAAAAGCGGTTGGACTCGATGATCTTAAAGGTCTTTTCATAGTTTCATAGTTTCAGTCAGGGTTGGAAGGGACCACAAGGATCATCTAGTTCCAACCCCCCTGCCATGGGCAGGGACACCCCACACTAGAGCAGGCTGGCCAGAGCCTCATCCAGCCTGCTCTTAAACACTTCCAGGGACGGGGCCTCAGCCACCTCCCTGGACAACCCATTCCAGGGCCTCACCACCCTCACGGTGAAGAACTTCCTCCTCACCTCTAGCCTGAATCTCCCCACCTCCAGCTTCACTGGAGGTGAATCACTCCCTGATAGCCTGAGAAGTCCCTCCCCAGCCTTCTTGTAGGCCCCCTTCAGATACTGGAAGGCCACCATGAGGTCACCTTGGAGGCTTCTCTTCTCCAAACTGAACAGCCCCAACTCCCTCAAGTCTGTCCTCACAGGAGAGGAGTTTTCCAACTAAAATGATTCTATGAAGCAATTTTTCCATCACAGGCTCACAGTTCCTGGAAGCTATCACAACTCTTCTGCACCCGATGATTTATTCACCTTGGTCATTTTACCTTGCCTGTAGCTGCAGGAGCTGGAGTTGATTACTTTTTGTGTCAAATCTTACTGAGTACACTGCAAGCCTTGAGCTCCTGGGTTAGCAGTGCGTGAAGGATATTGTCACCCAGAAGCCTGTGAAGGTTATTGCCACCCAGAAGTGTGTGAAAACAGCCACATGTGGCTTTGGGTACAGAGGACATTTGAAAAGCAAAGAGAAATGTATTCCTGCTTTAAGCAGATTACAAGCATTCAAGATGAAGAGAGAGATTGTAAAAGCCAAGTATTGAGTGATAAGTTTCCACCACAAGCTGTTCATCTGCATCTATACCTTGCTCAGTTATTTTGTCCACTTAACACACAGCCCCACGTGAAAAAACCCCACAGCTCTGATGTCAATGTACCAGCTACATCAGTTTGAACAGTATACCAAGAAATGCAGTAGCTGGAATCACTCAGCTGTTTGGGTTTCCTCATAGAATCATAGAATTGATAGGGTTGGAAGGCACCCCCAAGGATCATCCAGTTCTGACCCTCCCTGCCATGGGCAGGGACACCTCACACTACAGCAGGTTGCTCAGAGCCACATCCAGCCTGGCTTTAAAACCCTCCAGAGATGAAGCTTCCACCACCTCCCTGGGCAACCTGTCCCAGTGTCTCACCACCCTCATGGGGAAGAACTTCTTCCTAACATCCAATCTGAATCTACCATTTCTAGTTTTGCTCCATTCCCCCCAGTCCTATCACTCCCTGACACCCTAAAAAGTCCCTCCCCAGCTTTCCTGTAGCCCGCTTCAGATACTGGAAGGCCACAATAAGGTCTCCTTGGAGCTTTCTCCTCTCCATACTGAACAGCCCCAACCCTCTCAGCCTGTACTCACAGGAGTAAACACAACTACACAGAAGACTTGCAGCTTGTGCAAGTCAAAAGCTTTCTCCTTCTCCTTCACCCCCACTGTGAGGTTTCTCAGAAGTCCACCACCTGCAAAGCTGACCTGATGAGGCAAGCCTTGCACATGAAACCTCAAGCAGCATCCTTTTCTGCATAAATCCCAGCATCAGTTAGCTGTGACAATTTTGATTCACTTAGGAAAAGCCTCTGTGTGTTGTTATGAGATGGGAGTGTCCCTGGCCCCAGTGCTGCAAAATGTTGTGGTAGTTCACAGGATCACAGGATGTCAGGGCTTGGAAGGGACCCAAAGAGGTCCTCGAGTCCAACCCCCTCTGCCAGAGCAGGACCATAGAATCAGGTTGCACTGGGCTGCATCCAGATGGGTCTTGAAAGTCTCCAGAGAAGGAGACTCCACAACCTCTCTGGGCAGCCTGTTCCAGTGCTCTGTGAGCCTTACAGTAAAGAAGTTCCCCCTTGTGTTGAGGTGGAACCTCCTGTGCTGCTGCTTACATCCATTGCTCCTTGTCCTATCCCAGGGAGCAAGTGAGCAGAGCCTGTCCCCTCCCTCCTGACCCCCAGCCCTCAGGTATTTATAAACATTTATTAAAGCCCCTCTCATCCTTCTCTTTTCCAGACTAAAAAGCCCCAGGTCCCTCAGCTTCTCCTCATCAGGCAGTGCTCCAGTCCCCTAATCATCCTCTTAGCCCCCTGCTGGACCCTCTCCAGCAGATCCTGTCCCTCTTGAACTGGGGAGCCCAAAACTGAACACAGGACTCAAGATGAGGTCACCACAGTCAAAAAAAAAAAGAAAAAAAAGAAAACAAAAGGTAGTTGTCATGACAGTCTCAAACTGCACCAGGGGAAGTTTAGGCTGGAGGTGAGGAGAAAGTTCTTCACAGAGAGAGTCGTTAGCCATTGGAATGTGCTGCCCAGGGAGGTGGTGGAGTCACTGTCCTTAGAGGTGTTCAAAAAGGGATTGGATGTGGCACTTGGTGCCATGGCTTAGTAGTCATGAGCTCTTGGGTGATAGGTTGGACTTGATGATCTCTGAGGTCTTTTCCAACCTCATTGATTCTATGATTCTATGACTTTTGTTGGAAGTCACTTCTAGTTTTGAGTACCAAACCACACAGAATTGTACTGGGCTGTATCATCCAGTCAAGTGAAATACTGTTTAATGATGCTCAGAGAAGAAAAAAAAGCCAACAACCAAAATCCCAACTTAAAATTGCCTTTTGCTAAGCATGGAAGGGGATAAAATTACTAATCAACAGTTCACAGAATCACAGCATGTTAGGGGCTGGAAGGGACCTCGAGAGATCATCCAGTCCAACCCCCCTGCCAGAGCAGGAGCACCTAGAGCAGATCACACAGGAACTCATCTAGGCAGCTCTTGAATATCTCCAGAGAGGGAGACTCCACAACCTCCCTGGGCAGTTTGTTCCAGTCTTCTGTCACCCAGTTCTAAGAGAAATAGAAAAAGAAAGCTTGCAGCAAAGGTTTCCAAGAAATAAAGACCTCCATTCCTCTAAAAAGGTTTGGAAAGTGCAGCTGCTTTTCTGCAGGGCAACTGGAGCTGAATCTGCAGCCAAACCTTCCTGTGTCTTCTCACAGTGCTGTGGGCAAGAGTACATTAGTTGCTACCTTTAAAAGGGATAATGGCTTTTCAAGTGCTGTGTGCCCACGTGTATCCACGAGAAATGCTCTGGGAGATAACAGCTTTGGCAGGGGAAAAAAGGGGGGAGTGAAACTTGGGACTGGCTGATTTGCCTCTGCTGCTACCTCCCAGCTTCCCTCTCAGCAACGTAGGTTGCAAGCCAAGCCAAGTGCTTGAAAGTGGCTTTGTGAGGCTGAAAACTGATTTGAAATTCAGCCTTGGTCCATTGGAACAGACTTGTCATTCTACCAGTTAGCAGCAAATTGTGTCACATCTCCCCTTGCAATGTCACCCGGCTTTTCCTGAACTCCTAACAAGATCAGCTCTAACAATGACAAGCTGCACCAGGGGAGGTTTAGGTTGGGTATTAGAAGAAACTTCTTGACTTGAAAGGGTTCTCAAAGATTGGTACAGGCTCCCCCAGGGAGGTGGTTGAATCCCCATCCCTGGAGGGGCTTAAAAGAGGAAGAGATTGGGTTGGACTTGATGATCTTTGAGGTCTCTTTCAACCTTGGTGATTCTGTGATTCTGAGATGTGGGGCTGATGGCCACAGTTTAGCACCCAATATGGGAGAGTTAGATAATGGTTGGACTCCATGATCTTAAAGGTCTTTTCCAACCAAAAAGGTTCTATGACTCTAAAAGACACAAAATACACTTGGGACTACTGGCGAGGGATGTTTTAACTGGCTGCTTTATGCAAAGTGCTGTCCTTCTATCTTTATGTTTTAAACTCAGCCTAAGAGCTGTGATTACCTGGAACAAAAAGGCAGAATGCATTTCACAGCTCTAACATTACTCTCTTCACACATTATCTAAAGCCTACTTGGCTGAGCAAAGAGGGTTTGCAAGACTTGTGTGGCTTCAGACCAAGGCTGCTAGACTCTGTAAGTGGTGCCTCCCAGTATCCAGGGCGGGGGGCATACCATGAGCACTGCCTTCCGCCCAAGAATAGTTCCAGCATAAACCCATGGAACCAGGAAGGGCACCAAGAAGCTGTATCAAATACAAACAAACCCTCAAAAAGGTCAGTTCATTAAATAAAGAGTTCAGTTTCACCCTGAGGTTGGCGATGGTGTGAGTCTTATCATCACAGAATGGAATAGAATTAACCAGGTTGGAAAAGCCCTCAGACATCATCAAGTCCAACCTATCACCCAACACTATCTAATCAATTAAACCATGGCACCAAGGGCCTCATCCAGTCTCTTCCTAAACACCTCCAGTGATGGTGACTCCACCACCTCCCTGGGCAGCACATTCCAATGACCAATCTCTCTTTCTGTGAAGAACTGCTTCCTAACATCCAGCCTAAACCTCCTCTAGCAGAGCTTGAGACTTTGTCCTCTTGTTCTGGTGCTGGTTGCCTGGGAGAAGAGACCAACCCCCACCTGGCTACAACCTCCCTTCAGGTAGTTGTAGAGAGCAATAAGGTCTCCCCTGAGCCTCCTCTTCTCCAGGCTAAGCAACCCCAGTTCCCTCAGCCTCTCCTCACAGGGCTGTGCTCCAAACCCCTCCCCAGCTTTGTTGCCCTTCTCTGGGCACCTTCCAGCAACTCAACATCTTTCATGTCCCTGCTGACTGCAGAGCAGTTTGGACTAGCTGACCTTTAGAGGTCCCTTTCAGCCCAGATCATTCTATGATTCTGTGATCATGGATCCCTACACCCCTCCACAACTACCCCAAAGGAGACTGGAGTGAGGTGGGGCTTGGTCTCTTCTCACATGCAACAAGTGACAGGACAAGAGGAGATGGTCTCAAGTTGTGCCGGCAGAGGTTCAGGTTGGATATTGGGAAGAATTTCTTCACAGAAAGGGTTATCAGGCATTGAAACAAGTTGCCCAGAGGGGTGGTGGAGTCACCCATCCAGGGAGGTGCTTAAAAGCTGTGTGGCTGTGGTGCTTAGGGGCATGGTTTAGTGGTAGGTGCTTAGGGGCATGGTTTAGTGGTAGCAGCTTAGCAGCAGTGGTGGAATTGTGAGCTCTAGACAGCAGTTGGACTTTGTCTCAAGGTCTCTTCCAAGGTGCTTTCCTTTTGGGGAGGAAAGGCTGGACCTGTCTGAGATGTTTTCTGTCCCATAGGTCTTAATGCTCCACTCTGACTCACAACAGAGGAAGCTCCCAGCTAGTTTGCAGAGATATGGAAGGCCTGTTGCCGTTCCTGTGCTCGTCCTTGGCGTAGTTTGTGGTCTGTAATCAGAAGTGATGGACAAAAGGGATTGTGAAATTGTTTCCTCCTTTCTGTTTGACAAATCCTGCTATCCCAAGGAAAGAGTTGCCTTTCTGTTAGCTTTGGGCTAGTTTCTAGCCCCACGTGCCTGGCTTCAGCACGTTTTAAGCAGCAGGCTACCTGCTTAGAGGAAAAAACACATCTGTGAACTATGGATGTGGTGCTAGCTGAAAGAATCTGCAGGGCATCACATGCAGGGAAGCAGATGGACTCTATGGATGAGCTAACAGTGACTCATCAGATTGTCTCAAATAATGGACTTATTTGTCTTTTTTCCCTGAATGGTTTAAAACCCCATATCCTTTGGGGAGGAGAGCTCCAACAGCTGCTCTTTCAGAGCATAAGAATAGACTAGACTAGACTAGAGTAGAATTAACCAGGTTGGAAGAGACCTTTGAGATCACTGAGTCCAACCTATCATCCAACACCACTTAATCAACTAAACCATGGCACCGAGCACCCCATCCAGTCTCATCCTAAACACCTCCAGTGATGGTGACTCCACTACCTCCCTGGGAAGCCCATTCCAATGGCAAATCACTCTTCCTGTGAAGAACTTCTTCCTAACATCCAGCCTAAACCTCCCCTGGTGCAGCTTGAGACTGTCTTCTTGTTCTGGTGCTGGTTGCCTGGCAGAAGAGATCAGCCCCCACTTG
Organism: Colaptes auratus; assembly: GCA_015227895.2. NCBI lineage: Eukaryota > Metazoa > Chordata > Aves > Piciformes > Picidae > Colaptes > Colaptes auratus. The sequence continues at coordinate 7,746,286 of CM037643.1, forward strand.
GCTACAACCTCCCTTCAGGTAGTTGTAGAGAGCAATAAGGTCTGCCCTGAGCCTCCTCTTCTCCAGGCTAAGCAACCCCAGCTCCCTCAGCCTCTCCTCATAGGGTGCTCAGGAAGGTCTACAGAGCAGCAGCTAGAGCGTTGCAGAGGGGTAAGCACCACCCCCCCACCCCCCATCTTTAACTTGTGCAGCATTTTATATCAAAGATTAACAAATCAGTCATCACCCTCCCCAAAGAGCAGCCCCCACCCTGTACCATGAGAAGAGTGACAGCTCATCCTTCAACTTTGTATCTCTGTTTTGGGCTCTTCTTGCTTGCAAAACTTGAGTGGTTTCCAGTTAAGCCATTTCCCCTTATCAGGAAATTCAGATGAAATTACATTCCCACCAGAGGCTTTCAGAGGCATCCAGGAGCCCTGTTTGCCTCTGCAGGAGATGCATTTTTCTGGCATCTTTTATTTATTCCCCCCCCTTCTAAAATCCAAGTGGTGGTGATCTGCTCACTTCCAGTGTCCACAACTGCTTCTAATTCTCACTGGAGATCTGTCACTAAAAACGAGCTTTTTGTCATCTTGTTACCAACCTTTTCTCAGGAGAGCAGAGACAAGGAGGAAGAAAAGCAGGGTGAGCCCATTCTCCACAGAGTTTATTAAGTGCTTAACCAGCTTCCCATTATCAGGGAAGAGATCCATCTGAGACCAAATCTTTCCTAAAGTGGGCAGCCAGAACTGTACCTAAAGCTAATTCCCTAAACAAAGAGATAGCTGCCTGCTTTGAACTATCCCCCAGAAGAGCTGTCTGGATAAGGATCAATGCTCATGAGGTGAGCAAGCTACTGCTGCTTATTACCTGTGCCCAGAAGCCTCCACAGATACCAGTGCCTGGCTGTGCTCGCTGGTGCCAGCCACAGAGAAAACACGGAGCAAAACAGAGGGGGTTGGTTGGATCCTGGAGCAAGGCTGCAGAGGAGGAAATGGAGTCCTCATCCCACCTGGCTGTGACAGGAGAAAGGGAGGAATAGAGGCATTGCACCTGGATAGGGCACAGGGGAGGCACAGAGCTCTCCTGGGGGACCTGGCACACGTCCCCCTTTGCATGGGTTACCCCTGGCACATGTCTCCCTTTGCATGGGGCACACATCCCTCTTTCAATGGGTTACCCCTGGCATACATCCCCCTTTGCATGGGTTACCCCCTGGCATGACTTCCCCTTTCCATGGGGCACATCTCTCTTTGCATGGAGCATCCCCTGGCACACATCCCCGTTTGCCTGGGGTAATCCTCTGCCCTGAAGTTTAAGCTTCAGCTCTAGCAGCCCCCTCCTCTCCCACACTATCTCCTGTTTCTTCCATATGCCCAAGGCTCACCCCACTGCTCAGGAAGCCTTTGTCCCCTCCCAGGGCTTGGCGAGGCCCTGTTGAGCAGGGTGGTTGCCCTCAGGGCTCTCCTGGCAGCCTTTGCTACCCGCAGACCAAAGTGCTGGTGATGTGAGCAGGTGGCACAATTTCCTTTTATAAGGTTTGCAGAATTATTTTGGCAGTAAATCAGTGCTGGTGGCCTGCACCCCCCCATCTGTGCCCTTTCAGGATCATAAATCACTCTGTACAGGTCACCTTCACCAGAAAACACTAGAAGTGTCATACCAGGGTTTCCACCATTTCACTTGGCTCATATGGGTCCCAATCACCAAATCTGTGCTTGTCTGGGTGCCCAGCAGCCTTGGTGCAGAGCTGCTGAAGCAGAAAGAGCTGCCTGGCTGCTCAAAATCCAGCCTCTGAGCAGCCTCCCGTGGCAGTGAGCCGTTTCTGCAGACCGTGACACTGTTGCTGTTCTGTGGGAACTCCAGCACACCTCTGGCACTGTAGAGCAAGGCTGACTCTTGTCAGAGTCTATGCCCAGAGACATACACAGCAATAATGTAAGAATCACAGAATCACAGCATGTTAGGGGCTGGAAGGGACCTCAAGAGATCATCCAGTCCAACCCTCCTGCCAGAGCAGGATCGCCTAGAGCAGATCACACAGGAACACATCCAGGTGGGTCTTGAATATCTCCAGAGAGGGAGAGTCCACAACCCCCCTGGGCAGCCTGTTCCAGTGCTCTGTTACCTTCACAGGGAAATAATTCTTTCTCCTGTTTCCGTGGAACTTCCAATGCCTCAGCTTCCACCATTGCCCCTTGTGCCGTCATTGGGCATCACCCAGCAGAGCCTGGCTCCAGCCTCTTGGCACTCACCCTGCACATATTCAGAAATATGAATGAGGTCACCTCTCAGTCTCCTCTTCTCCAAGCTAAAGAGCCCCAGCTCCCTCAGTCTCTCCTTCTAAAGGAAGATGTTCCACTCCCTCCATAATTTTGGTGGCTCTGTGCTCGTCTCTTTCAAGCAGTTCCCTGAGGTCCTTCTTGAACTGAGGGGCCCAGAACTGGACACAATACTCCAGATGTAGCCTCAGCAAGGCAGGGCAGAGAGGAAGGAGACCCCTACCATTTCCATTAAGGCACTGGGATAGCAATCTGCTTTCAAAAAATTCAATTGTCAGTACTTGCCCATGAGTCATCTAACAGCCAGGATGTGCTTCTGGCACAAAACCAAAGTTGTCATCCATTGAAGAACACAATTACAAAGGGGAAAAAAAAAGGGGGGGGGAGGGGAGGGGGAGGGCAGAGGGGGCAGTTATTCACTTAGAATTTTACACCAACTGGTACTGCTGGTTCCTGGTTTCAAGAATCATCATAGACTCCTTAAGGTTGGAAAAGACCTCTAAGATCATCCAGATGAACTCTCAACATGCTCACCCAACCATGTCTTGAAGTGCCATGTCCACACGTTCTTTGATGGCCTCCAAGGGTGATGCCTCCACCACCTCCCTGAGTTGCCTGTCCCAACACCTGATGACAGTGAGATACCTTAACTTATGCATAACTAAGATCAAACTCAAGGCTCTTTGCTACATAGAAATGGAATTAACCAAGCACATCTTTAGCTTTGCAATGCATAAATTGCTTTACTGTGTCAAAGACTGAACCACAGTCCACCAACATGAATGAAAGATCTTCTGAGGACTTTGGGTTTGACTCAGGGGAAGCCAGCTCTACTCATCTGTTGCCACGATAGACACACATGCTCTTATAAATACTCAGCTACAGCTGAGAGTAGCAATCCACAGAGGATTGCCCCATAGCAGGTCTGTCTTTTCCATTGTCTTATCTCACCTACTAAATCTGGTGGAATATAGCTTGGCTGACCCTACCCCAGGCAACGAGAAGCTTTATCCCAAGGGGATGGACACGCTCTGCAATCCGGCTCCACAGCCATCGCGTGCAGCAGAAGCCGTTTACAATGAGTAAAATCAACACCACCAGAGGTTATCAACATTTTATTTATAAACATACATTTGCTATAAAAGCTGTTGCGTTTTAGACAAGTTTTCCTAATTTTTCCAGAGGCATTTTAGAATAAATAAAGTAACGGGGAAGGTTAGCGTTTCACGGATATACACCACCAGCCCCAGCGAGGAGAGCCACCACAGCGTCACACAGAATCACCAAGGCTGGAAGAGGCCTCAAAGATCATCAAGTCACCACTGTCACCACTGACCCCATGACTAAACCATGGCACCAAGTGCCACGTCCAGTCCCCTCTTGAAGACCTCCAGAGATGGTGACTCCACCACCTCCCTGGGCAGCGCATTCCAATGGCGAACGACTCTCTCAGTGAAGAACTTTCTCCTCACCTCGAGCCTAAACTTCCCCTGGTGCAGCTTGAGACTGTGTCCTCATCCTTGTCCTTCAAAGGACGTGCAGGTAAGGATGGTCCCCTTCTGGTTCACCAACCTGGAGGACATTCACTATGGATGGACTGCATCAACGACACTACACAGCAAGAGCAAGGCAAAAAGATACACCATGGGAAACAGGGTTGTGAAATACAGATGGATTACAACACCTGTTCAGGTTCTCTGAAGTAGGAAGAGAAGAGCTAAACAGTTTCTGGGACATCTAAAACCCATTACATACATTGGGGTGTGCTTAGCAATAGCAAATAATTTTTTGTTTTATTTTTCTTTTTCCCTTATTTTCTCTTCTTTTAAACTTATTTTTTCTTCTTTTTACCTTATTTTTCTTTTTTTTCCTTTCTTTTTTCTTTTTAACCTTCTTTTTCTTTCTTTCTTTTTTTTTTTCAACAAATAGAATAGAATAGAATAGAATAGAATTATCCAGGTTGGAAGAGACCTTTGAGATCATCGAGTCCAACCTATCATCCAACACCACCTAATCAACTAAACCCTGGCACCAAGCACCCCATCCAGTCTCTTCCTAAACACCTCCAGTGATGGTGACTCCACTACCTCCCTGGGCAGCACATTCCAATGGCCAATCTCTCTTTCTGGGAAGAACTTCTTCCTAACATCCAGCCTAACATTTACATTGTTGTTCAAATGTAGTAAAGCCTTCTTCTCATCTGTGCTCAAAGTTCCTGATAAGAAATGTATCATATGTATGTTCAAACTGAGGAAAAAAAGCCAAACATTAAAAAAGGAGAGAAATAGAAAAGGGGAAAACCCCCACCCCAAACAAATCTTGACCTGAATGAATTTGCCAGGTAAGACTCCAGAGGAAGCATAAAAATGAAACAGAAGCAGTGGGCAAGTGTAGTCTAGAAAACTGTCGGCAATTATTTGGTGATCACAGAATCATAGACTCAGAGAACTGTTAAGGTTGGAAGGGACCTCAAGGATCATCCAGTTCCAACCCCCCTGACATAGGCAGGGACACCTCACACTACAGCAGGTTGCCCAGAGCCACATCCAGCCTGGCCTTAAAAACCTCCAGGCATGAGGCATCCACCACCTCCCTGGGCAACCTGTGCCAGTGTCTCACCACCCTCATGGGGAAGAACTTCTTCCTAACATCTAATCTGAATCTAACCATTTCTAGTTTTGCTCCATTCTCCCTTGGCCTATCACTCCCTGACATCCTAAAATGTCCCTTCCCAGCTTTCTTGTAGGCCCCCTTCAGACACTGGAAGGCCACAATTAGGTCTCCTCAAATCCTTCTCTTCTCCAAACTGAACAGCCCCAGCTCCCTCAGTCTGCCCTCACAGGAGAGGAGCTCCAGCCCTCTGATCTCTTCCAATGGTGAAGAGATGTTCATGAAGTGGAGTGGGGGGGATAAAAGAAAATCCAGGTTGTTTGGGAACAGCATTTCACTTTACATACAGCCAAGGCTGCTCTAACATGCATATAGGGAACTAACTGGTAGCCACTGGGATCAATTTCTAAGCAGCTTCAGAGCCCCAGCGGTGTGACCGTGGTGCAACACATACCCCCAGCCCACCACTGCTCATGCATTTCAGCTCCAACCATGCTCCTAAGCCCTTTGGGCACTTACCCCTAGGTGAATGAGAATGGGGATCTAACCTCTGCTACCTCTGATACACTTGGGGCACCAAGTTACACATCTAAACTCTATATCACATGGGTGAAGCGGTGGTAAGGACTCATCCCAAACAGATGCACAAGCATGCATGGACTTGTTTAAAAATTAGGCCCAGACATCAAATATTTATATGCTGAATCCAGCACATGGAGTCACACAGATGTACAAAGTTGGTTATAAAATCTGCTGCTGGAGTTCATAGATTCATAGAATGGTTTAGGTTGGAAGGGACCTTAAAGATCGTCTAGCTCCAAGCCCCCTGCCATGAGCAGGGACACCTTCCACCAGCCCAGGCTGATCGAGGCTTCATCCAACCTGGCCTTGAACACCTCCAGGGAGAGGGCATCCACAGCCTCCCTGGGCAGCCTGTGCCAGTGTCTCAGCACCACCCTCACTGTCAATTCCTATGCCACACATTGTTTGTGGGAAAACATGATGATGACCACCTGCAAAGACTAAGCATCCTGGCTATCAAACCCCTTGAAACAGCAAAGCACGCAGCTGGCTGATCAAAATATTGGACACCACTTTGATTTCCAAAACCTTTGTCTGACTTTATTTTTTTTTTTTAAACATTTTTAATGTTTTTGTTAAAAATATTCCCTAGGGGAAGTCCATGAAGGACATCAGATTTTATCTTTTTATTTTTTTCCCTTTTTTTTTTGACTTTTTTTTTCCTTTCTCTTTTTTTTTGATTTATTGCATCCATAAGTCATCACTGACTGTGTGCAACAGCTCTGCGTGTTCTAAGGCACAATATGAAGGAAGGAAAGCGTCACTTGCCAGCAGACACAGGCACAAGGCCCTCCAATGGCAGCATGGGAGATGGGGTTTCCACGTGGGTATGAAGCTCACAGGCAGGTGACTGCCTAGTGTTGAAACAAAGAGTTGCTAGCTAGAGAACAACTCAGAATTATTGCTTCCTGAAGGACCATTTCCATTTGCCCACACATCAAAGGACAGTGGATGTGCACATTAGAATAGAACAGAATAGAACAGAATAGAATAGGAATAGAATAGAATAGAATAGAATAGAATAGGAATAGGATAGAATAGAATAGAATAGGAATAGAAAAGGAATAGAATAGGATAGAATAGAATAGGACTAGGATAGAATAGAATGGAATAGAATAGAATAGAACAGAATAGGAATAGAATAGAATAGAATAGAATAGAATAGAATAGAATAGAATAGAATAGAATAGGAATTAGAATAGAAATAGGAATAGAATAGGAATAGAATAGAAATAGGAATAGAATAGAATAGAATAGAATAGAATAGAATAGAATAGAATAGAATAGAATAGACCAGACCAGGTTGGAAGAGACCTTTGAGATCATCGAGTCCAACCTATCACCCAGCACCATCTAATCAACTAAACCATGGCACCAAGTGCCCCATCCAGTCTAATCCTAAACACCTCCAGGGATGGTGACTCCACCACCTCCCTGGGCAACATATTCCAATGGCCAATCTGTCTTTCTATGAAGAACTTCTTCCTAGCAACCAGCCTAAACCTCCCCTGGCACAGCTTGAGACTGTGTCCTCTTGTTCAGGTGGTGGCCACCCAGGAGAAGAGACCAACTCCTACCTGGCTACAGCCTCCCTTCAGGTAGTTGTAGATGGCAATAAGGTCTCCTCTGAGTCTCCTCTTCTGCAGGCTAAGCAACCCCAGCTCCCTCAGCCTCTCCTCATAGGGCTTGTGTTCCAAACCCCTCACCAACTTTGTTGCCCTTCTCTGGACACCTTCCAGCAACTCAACATCCTTCCTAAACTGAGAGGCTTGGAACTGGACACAGGACTCAAGGTGTGGCCTAACCAGTCTAGTGTACAGGGGCAGAATGACCTCTCTGCTCCTGCAGGCCAGGATGCCATTGGCCTTCTTGGCTGCCTGGGCACACTGCAGGCTCATGTTCAGCCTCCCATCAACCAGCACCCCCAGGTTCCTCTCTGCCTGGCCACTCTCCAGCCACTCTGGCCCTGCATGGGGTTGCTGTGGCCAATGTGCAGAACCTGGCACTTGGATGTGTTAAATCTCCTGCTGTTGGACTCTGCCCATCTGTCCAGCCTGTCAAGGTCCCTCTGCAGAGCCCTTCTACCCTTTAACAGATCAATTCCTGCCCCCAGCTTGGCGTCATCTGCAAATTTACCGATGATGGACTCAACGCCCTCATCCAGATCATCAATGAAGATATTAAAGAGCAAAAAGGATTGCTCCTGATGAGAATCTTGCCATTGTCAATGGTATGCAGTCTTTAGGTTCAGTGAAGAAATCTTTATTTGAGAGAATATTAAGCTATAGTCATGAACATTACTTGAGGTACACAAACAAACAAACAAACGGGGGGGAAAAAATAACAAATCCTATCACTACAGGTGCAATAATTTATTTGTATAACTCTTACCCTCCACTGAAGGTGATATAAACACAAAATGCTTCAGAATTACAGGATGTATTATCAAACTAGTCTCTGTATTATAAAACCCCCCACAGTTATAGCTTCAGTTATAACAGAGAAGTCGTGCTGTGATGCTTAGTTTTTCTTTTCAAACGCACTGATTAGAGACTACCTTAAAATTACTCCTCAGCTCAAGTTGGCATAGTCTATAAAGGTTCTGTAAACTTAAAACTTTGCAGTTCCTAGAAATATTAAAACAAAAACAGCCTTATTGCATGTTTACTTTCTTATTACTGTCAGAAGAAGAAGGTAGCAGGCTGGAAATCATAAGCATACCTGAAAGGTGGGTTGTTTATCCTCGTGATACTTGGGCTTTGCTTTCCCCAAACATGGGGAAATCTCTTAACAAAGGGAAGAAAAAACAAAGCAAAACAAACAAAACCCAAACCAACATATTGCCTTTTAAAGGAGCAGGTGCAGTGGGTTTCTTTATGAGTTTTTCCAAATGAGATGAGAGCCATGATGTCCATGGGTTTCAAGCTCTTCCAAGTGATTGTCTGGAGGCAGCCGGGACATATGAGAAGAGAGTTCCTTCTTGAAAGTGATTAGGACTGAAAGTCATGTCACAATGTGGTTGGCTGTCCAGCAGCTGGGTGAAACAAGACCAGCACAAGTCATCACAAACATTGATAAGCTTTTTCCTCACCTGACCCTCTACAATGACGAATAAATCACATCTGGAAAGAGGTGACATTTGTGCTCTGCTTCTCCTTCCTCCTGCAAAGCCAGGGCACCTCACTGCAAAGCAGGGTTCAGCTTAATTCCAGGGGAAACAATTTCCATGCCACATGGGCTGGTGTGTTCTGCACCTGCTCTGATTTCCTTTTACTCCCAAAGTACTTGTGAGTGTATTTATTGCTGTCTGCAACTACCTGAAGGGAGGTTGTAGCCAGGTGGGGGTTGGTCTCTCCTCCCAGGCAACCAGCACCAGAACAAGAGGACACAGTCTCAAGCTGCACCAGGGGAGGTTTAGGCTGGATGTTAGGAAGAAGTTCTTCCCAGAAAGAGAGATTGGCCCTTGGAATGTGCTGCCCAGGGAGGTGGTGGAGTCACCATCACTGGAGGTGTTTAGGAAGAGACTGGATGAGGCACTTGGTGCCATGGTTTAGTTGATTAGATGGTGTGGGTGATAGGTTGGACTCAATGATCTTGAAGGTCTTTTCCAACCTGGTTAATTCTATTCTATTCTATTCTATTCTATTCTATTCTATTCTATTCTATTCTATTCTATTCTATTCTATTCCTATCCTATCCTATCCTATCCTATCCTATCCTATCCTATCCTATCCTATCCTATCCTCATCAGGCACTGCAGTGGCAAAATAGCAAAGCAGAGGAGTGATGAGTCATTGTTAGCTGTGCTTGGTTTGTGTTACATGGAAACGCTCCTTCTCTGGAGACTGTTAAACCCCATCTGGATGCAATCCTGTGCAACCTGATCTAGGTGAATATACTTTAGCAGGGCACTGTCCCCAACATGAGCATGAGGGGAGGGTGGGGGAGGGAAGGAGAGGTTCAGAGAGGTTCAGAGAGGTTCGGTTCACAGAGGAGAGGTTTGGAGAGTAGAGGAGAGTTTCAGAGAGGAGAGGTTCAGAGAGGAGAGGTTCGGAGAGGTTCAGTTCAGAGAGGAGAGGTTTGGAGAGGAGAGGTTCGGAGAGGAGAGGTTCGGAGAGGTTCAGAGCGGTTCGGAGAGGTTCAGAGAGGTTCAGAGAAGAGAGGAGAGGTTCAGAGAGGTTCAGAGAAGAGAGGAGAGGTTCAGAGAGGTTCAGAGCGGTTCGGAGAGGTTCAGAGAGGTTCAGAGAAGAGAGGAGAGGTTCAGAGAAGAGAGGAGAGGTTCAGAGAAGAGAGGAGAGGTTCAGAGAGGTTCGGAGAGGCAAGGTTCAGAGGGGAGAGGTTCAGAGGGGAGAGGTTCAGAGGGGAGAGGTTTGGAGAGGAGAGGTTTGGAGAGGAGAGGAAGAAAGAAAAAAGGAAAGGGAAGAAAAGGAAAGAAAAGGAAAGGAAGGAAAAGAAAAGGAAAGAAAAAGAAAGGAAGGAAAAGGATGACTTTCATTATCCTCCTTTCTTTTGTGTGTGTGTGTGTAAAGATGGATGTGCAAACGTGCATTTTAAGTGTCAGGACCTCATCCAGATGAGGAAGGTTTATAGTATCACGCCTGAAGGGGAAAAGCTATTTCTAAATGTGTCAGGTTAAATAAATAATAATAAAAAGTTGCCAGCATTTCTTATTAGAATTAAGCCAAAAAAGCCCAAACAAATCAATGGGCAAAGGAACAGCTATACAACAGCACCCTCTAGCTCTGCTGATGGGGAAATCTCTCTCCCCTAAAACATCAGAGGAAAAATATTATCTGTTTTGCTGGCTTTCCTACTGCTGGATTTCTACAGCTCTCGTTTTGGAGAGAGAAGGGAAAGAGTAAGTGAAAAGAGGTCTATACTCCCACTTATCAGTAAGGGTTGTAGCAGTAAATATACTAAACAATACCAGATAACATGAAGGCAACAATCACTCCTGTGGGGCTTTTTAACTGCATGTTACTGTTTTCCACAAAGTAGAAGCCAGAATGAGCTTCTGTCCCCAATATGAGCACTGTCCATCCCAAATCATAGAATCAATAAGGTTGGAAAAGATCTCAAAGGTGATCAAGTCCAACCTGTCACCCAAGACCTCATGACTACTAAACCATGGCTCCAAGTGCCATGTCCAATCGCCTCTAGAACACCTCCAGGCACAGTGACTCCACCACCTCCCCGGGCAGCCCATTCCAATGGCAAATGACTCTCTCGGTGAAGAATTTACTCCTCACCTCGAGCCTAAACTTCCCCTGGCACAGCTTGAGACTGTCCCCTTGTTCTGGTGCTGGTTGCCAGAGAGAAGAGGCCAACCCCTTCCTGGCTGCAACCACCCTTCAGGTAGTTGTAGAGAGCAATGAGGTCACCCCTGAACCTCCTCTTCTCCAGGCTAAGCAACCCCAGCTCCCTCAGCCTCTCCTCACAGGGCTTGTGCTCAAGGCCTCTCCCCAGCCTTGTTGCCCTTCTCTGGACACGTTCAAGTGTCTCGATATCCTTCTTAAACTGAAGGGCCCAGAACTGGACACAGGACTCAAGGTGTGGCCTGACCAAAGCAGAGTACAGGGGCACAATGACCTTCCTGTTCCTGCTGGCCACACTATTCCTAATGCAGGCCAGAATGCCGCTGGCAGAGCGTTGTGTTGTTAGAGCTCAGTGTCCCTCAGCCAGGATTTGGTACTTACTTCTGGATCGGATATAGCAATCATTGCAGTTCAGAAGCCCATTTCTAATCCTGACGTCTGTCCCACTTGATGCATCTCCCAGCTGTCCCTTGCAAATGCCACACTGTTCATTGGAAAAGAAAGGAAGTTATGTCACAGGTCCACTCACATTTTGATTTTTCTTTCAGTAGTTCTTACAACACAATACAATACACCAGGTTGGAAGAGACCTTCAAGATCATCACATCCAACCTATCAACCAATCCAACCCACCTAAACAGCTAAACCATGGCACCAAGCACCCCATCAAGTCTCCTCCTGAACACCTCCAATGAAGGTGACTCCACCACCTCCACGGGCAGCCCATTCCAATGGGCAATCACTCTCTCTGTATAGAACTTCTTCCTAACATCCAGCCTAAACCTGCCCTGACACAGCCTGAGACTGTGTCCTCTTGTTCTGGTACTGGCTGCCTGGGAGAAGAGACCAACTCCCACCTGGCTACAGCCTCCCTTCAGGTAGTTGTAGAGAACAAGAAGGTCTCCCCTGAGCCTCCTCTTCTCCAGGCTAAGCAACCCCAGCTCCCTCAGCCTCTCCTCACAGGGCTGTGCTCCAGTCCTCTCACCAGCCTTGTTGCCCTTCTCTGGATACATTCAAGTATCTCAATGTCCTTCTTAAATTGAGGACCCCAGAACTGGAATCAGTACTCAAGGTTCTCCTCTCCAGACTGAACAGCCCCAACTCCCTCAGTCTGTCCTCACAGGAGAGCAGCTCCAGCCCTCTGATCATCCTCATGGCCCTTCTCTAGACACCACATTAGCTGCATTACTTCCACTTCTCTACAAACACACAATACAAACATGCAAACCCTCTCATTTTCAGCTTCACATCTCCAGCCCTCCCCTTGCACTGTGCATGACTTGAGATTTTTCTTGATAAAGCCACAGACATACCCTGAAGCACTGGATATGGAAATAAAGTCCGAGTGTTTCAATGATCATGGCAGCTCCTTTGCCAAGAGGAAGCCCACAAGTGGAACAAAGCTTCTTTCCACTGACAGACCTAGGAGACAAACATGACTTTAAGAAAACAGGACAGCCACTGATGCTAAAATGTACCCAAATGTTTACACAGGTCTGTGGAGAAGAACAGGATAGAAGGAAGGAGCATGTGTGGGGGTTCATAGAATCAGAGAATTGTAGAATGGTCTGGGTTGGAAGGGACCTCCAAAGGTCATCCAGTTCAACCCCCTCTGCAGTCAGCAGGGACATCCTCAAGATCAGGTTGCCCAGAGCCCTGTTGACCCTCACCTTGAATATCTCCAGGGATGGGGCCCCAACCACCTCCCCTGGGCAACCTGGTCCAGTGTTCCACTACCCTCATAGTAAAGAACCTGTTCCTAACATCCAATCTAAGTTTCCTCTTCTTAGATTTCAAACCATTGCCCCTCATCCTATCACTCCAGGCCTTTGTAAACAGTCTCCCTCCATCCTTCTTGTAGGTACTGGAAGGCTGCTATCAGGTCTCCCTGAAGCCTCCTCTTCTGCAGGCTGAACACCCCCAGCTCCCTCAGCCTGTCCTCGTGGCAGAGGTGCTCCAACCCCCTGATCAATTTTGTGGCCCTCCTCTGGACCCTCTCCATCAGGTCCACGTCATTCCTATAGTGAGGGCTCCAGAGCTGAATGCAGTACTCCAGGTGAGGTCTCACCAGAGCAGAGCAAAGTGGCAGAATCACCTCTCTGGATCTGCTGGCAATGCTGCTTTTGATGCAGCTCAGGATGTGATTTGCCTTCTGTGCTTCAAGCTCACACTGCCTGCTCACATCCAGCTTCTTGTCCATCATCACCCCCAAGGCTGGGGAGGGACTTTTCAGGCTATCAGGTAGTGATAGGACTAGGGGGAATGGAATGAAGCTGCAGGTGGGAAGATTCAGGCTGGATGTGAGGAGGAAGTTCTTCACCATGAGGGTGGTGAAGCCCTGGAATGGGTTGTCCAGGGAGGTGGGTGAGGCCCCATCCCTGGAGGTGTTTAAGAGCAGGCTGGATGAGGCTCTGGCCAGCCTGATCTAGTGTGGGGTGTCCCTGCCCCTGGCAGTGGGGTTGGAACTAGCTGATCCTTGTGGTCCCTTCCAACCCTAACTGAAACTATGAAACTATAAACTATAAGTCCTTGTCCACAGGGCTGCTTTCTAACACCTCATTCCCCAGCCTGTGTTGATAGTGAGGATTATTCATCTAAACACTGACACTTCAGCCATGTTGCTGAATCAGCCTGCACCGCCTGCCTTGCAGACAAGCAAGAAGACTCTCAGCCTGGAAATCTTTCAATTTTGATTGCAAATGAGTTTGCTCACTGCAAGGCAGAAGGCAGGGATGCTGCTCTCACACCCAGACAGGCTGGTGAGGTCTTCAGCAGCAGTGTAACTGCAATAGCACAGAGGAGGCATCAGGACACTTGCTAACTAATTTTAGCCTACGCTGCTGCAGCTACATGTCTGTTGGTGTTACAAGTAATTAAAGCTGAAATCAGATCTCCATCTGCAATGCCAAAATACTTCAGCTCTCTCCTTAAGCTTCAGCCCTATCTAGCCCTTTCTAGTAAAGCAGGTGTTTAATGACAGCTGGGTGGGCCCCAGGAGTGAGTGGTACTCTTTTCCATAATGGTTTCAGTAGCAAAGCAGGTGCACACTTCTGTGTGTTTCAGCTCTTCCCTTCTCACCTGTCTGCCACCCTGTCAGATCTGATGCTTGTCTAGCGAGACAAACCCCAGACCAAAAGGGATCCCTTGCCATTATGTGTCATCCTTGATTCTCAGGGGAGACCTCACTGCTGTCTACAACTCCCTGAAGGGAGCTTATAGCCAGGTAGGGGTTGGTCTCTCCTCCCAGGCAACCAGCACCAGAACAAGAGGACACAGTCTCAAGCTGTGCCAGGGGAGGTTTAGGCTGGAGGTTAGGAAGAAGTTCTCCATAGAAAGAGAGATTGGCCATGGGAATGTGCTGCCCAGGGAGGTGGTGGAGTCACCATCACTGGAGGTGTTTAGGAAGAGACTGGATGGGGTGCTTGGTGCCATGGTTTAGTTGATTAGATGGTGTTGGGTGATAGATTGGACTTGATGATCTTGAAGATCTTTTCCAACCTGGTTAATTCTATTCTATTCTATTCTATTCTATTCTATTCTATTCTATTCTATTCTATTCTATTCTATTCTATCCCATCCCATCCCATCCCATCCCATCCCATCCCATCCCATCCCATCCCATCCCATCCCATCCTATCCTAGGCAGGGCTGAAAGCAAAGTGAAACTTTGGGATACTTCATGAGTTTTGAAAAAGATGGTTTGATGAAACTGCACTCAGATAAGCAAGTTTACTACAGCTTGCTTTATGATTTTGGTGCAACAGCATAATAAGCCACCAACAGAGACAGATCACAGAGTCATTAAGGTTGGAAAAGACTTTCAAGATCATGGAGTCCAACCTTTAACCTAATACTAAACCTGGACTGCATCATCATTAAAAAAAATAAGAAAAGAGGAGGAAATTACAACAAATTAGAAGAAAGAAAAGGAAAGAAGGGGAAAGAGAGGGAAAGAAGTGGAAAAGGGAAAGAAAGGGAATGAGGGGGAAAGAAAGGGAATGAGGGGGAAAGAAAGAGGGGGAAAGAAAGAGGGGAAAGAAAGAGGGGGAAAGAAAGAGGGGGAAAGAAAGAGGGGGAAAGAAGAGGGGGAAAGAAAGAGGGGGAAAGAAAGAGGGGGAAAGAAGAGGGGGAAGAAAGAGGGGGAAAGAAAGAGGGGGAAAGAAAGAGGGGGAAAGAAAGAGGGGGAAAGAAAGAGGGGGAAAGAAAGAGGGGGAAAGAAAGAGGGGGAAAGAAAGAGGGGGAAGAAAGAGGGGGAAAGAGGGGGAAGAAGGGGGGAGAGGGGGAAGGGGGGAAAAGGAGGGAAGAAGGAGAAAGAAGGGGAAGAAAGAGAAAGAAGGGGAAAGAAGGAGAAAGGAGGAGGAAGAAAGGGAAAGAAGGGGAAAGAAGGGGAAAGAAGGGGAAAGAAGGGAAAGAAGGGGAAAGAAGGGAAAGAAGGGGAAAGAAGGGGAAAGAAGGGGAAAGAGGGGAAAGAAGGGAAAGAAGGGGAAAGAAGGGGAAAGAAGGGGAAAGAGGGAAAAGAGGGAAAGAAGGGGAAAGATGAAGTAAGAAGAAAAGAAATAGCAAAAGAAAAAAGCAGAAGGCAGCAGAAAGATTCATTGCAGCCAGAAAATTCTCCTTGCTTCCATCTAATCTGCCACTCCTCAGCCCATCATTTTTTATTCCACTATGTGCAGTGACAGCACAGATACATCACTCTTGCTGCCCCATTCTCATAATTCCTTTTAGAATAGCTTTCCTGGTGTTCTTCTCCTCCCCTACAACCTTAAGCCTTCTTCTCACACTCCTCTGTACATCTCTGTTTCACTTCTGCTCCACTATCAGATCTATTAGAAGGACAAGTTAAAGTTGCTGGACCAAAGAACAAAGTGCCTTGGGAGATTTTTTGAAGATAGATTTTCTAATCTTTTAGTGGAACAAGGATTTACATCCCACCCATTGTTTCCAAAAGGAAGGCATATTTCAGGGAAAGCTCTTGGAAAAGGATCTCAGGTCAGAGTTTAGCTGCTCAGTAATATAAAGCAGCTATCCCAACTAGCTACATGTAGGAAGAAATCATCTGCAATTCCACCAAAACTGCAGCTACAATCAGAAGAGTTTCCTGTCAATGCAAGTGGCATCAGAGGGAGGGCTTTGCAACAGAACAGGAAGAAAGTGTTAATTAAGTAGAAATAAATTTGCTATGGTTTCTGTGCTGTATTACTTTACCCTGTTCAATAAGCCAAATGATTTTTATTACACCCCTAACTAGCTGTGATTCAATCAGGCTACAGCTAAGACTTATTTAGAGTTGGTACACACCTCCCTGAGAGCCGCACAGCTCATTGCTTTGGAGAAACACATCTCTAGGAGGCCATTTGCCCAAATGGAAGGAAAATGTGTTTCAGCTTTGGAAGTTAAAGGAAGGATTTCTTTTTCAATCAGCAGGTTTTGCAATGGGACAATGTCTAGAGCAGACCTTACTCTGGGGCATCCACAGTGAAGTGCTCTGAACTCATGCTTAACTGGGTACTTTGACTGGGGCTCATATCATCCATTTCAACTTCATTGGGATTGCCATGATCAAGCAGAGTCCTAGAGCTGCTTTTGGAACTGTGTTATTTAAAAACATAACAGTACTGCTGCAGCAGGCAAGGAATAGGAGAGGGAGCTACATGTTTATTCCATGGGCGGTTATGAATTGCAGCATTTAGAAGAATTAATAGTGCCTGCACACAACATGAATGGGATTTACACTCTGGCAGTTCACCAGTGACTAGAAGATGCACTTGGTCTGTATTGACCTTTTGTACCTGTTGGGTGACTGACTTGGAGCAGCAGGAGAGCAGGGAGACGATGGTCCGGATCGGAAGTTCTCATGATAGCCTGCCCTACAATACAGGAGAGAAGATGCATCAGTACAGCTGAAGTGTTACCAATTAATCCCAGAAATTCCAGCTGGGGGAATTCAGGATTCCCAGCTCCAGAGATTTTATCTAAAGGGAGGAAAAAAAAGGTATACATTTGCTGTCCACTGCCATTTGGGTAAAATGAAAACCAGCACATATTTTTCTGTTGGTTCTGAGTCTTGGTCTGCTCCATCAGATAACAACTCTCAAGGGAATCAGTGATGTGCAGCCTCCTACCCACCTATGAACCCAACACAGGAAGAACAGCTGCAGGCTTGCTGATGGAGGGTCTGTGCCCTTACAGAGTGAAAAGAAAGCTACCAACACTGAAAAGTGGTTTATAACCTATGACAGAACCAGAGGACACAGTCTCAAGCTGCACCAGGGGAGGTTTAGGCTGGAGGTTAGGAAGAAATTCTTCACAGCAAGAGAGATTGGCCATTGGAATGTGCTGCCCAGGGAGGTGGTGGAGTCACCATCACTGGAGGTGTTTAGGAAGAGACTGGATGGGGTGCTTGGTGCCATGGTTTAGCTGATTAGATGGTGTTGGATGATAGGTTGGACTTGATGATCTCAAAGATCTTTTCCAACCTGTTCAATTCAATTCAATTCAATTCAATTCAATTCAATTCAATTCAATTCAATTCAATTCAATTCTATCCTATCTCCTATCCTATCCTATACTATCCATTCCTATCCTATCCTATCCTATCCATTCCTATCCTATCCTATCCTATCCTATCCTATCCTATCCTATCCTATCCTATCCTATTTACTATTTGCATCCATTCTACCCTGCAAGCATTTGCTGAGATATTTCTTGCTATCACAAATCATAGGACTGATTCATGCTCTCACTGCTTAAAGCTGTTTAGAGATTAAAGAATTTTCTCAAACACCCATGAGGAGTTTTATAATGAGGAACAGGTAATCAAACCCAATTCTGCATGAGTTTTGACTAGATAGAAGCTTGGTAGAGGTAACACATTTTGCATGAGGCTGCTAGCATAGTCAGACAGATGTTTCTCTCTCATCACACCTTCTGCAAGCACATCTCTTGTTTACCAGAACAACTGGTGTTAGCTTTTAGCCATGCTTACTCAGAACCACAAGGCAAAACATCAGAGAAGATAAAACCTCACCAAAGTTTACAGCACAAAGAAAATACTACCCCCTGTGTTTTTTCTGATAAAAGCTGTAATCATTTTCAGAGCTAGAAAGTAGCAAGCAGTGTGTGTTTGGAAGCTGGGGAGTGAATCACAGAATCACAGAATGCTAGTGGCTGAAAGGGACCTCCAGTGATCATTGAGTCCAAACCCCCTGCCAAACAGGATCACCCAGGGCAGGCTGCACAGGAAGGCAGCCAGGCAGGTTTTGAAAGCCTCCATAGGAGACTCCACAACCTCTCTGGACAGCCTGCTCCAGTGCTCCATTACCCTCACCATAAAGAAGTGTCTCCTCATGTTGAGGTGGAACCTTCTGTGTTCTAACTTGTACCTGTTGTTCCTTGTCCTATCACTGGGCACCACCACAAAGAGCCTGGCACCTTCATCTTGACACCCACCCCTCAGGTATTTATAGATGTTGATCAGATTCTCCCTCAGCCATCTTCTCACTAGACTAAACAGCCTCAGGTCTCTTAGTTTTTCTTCATAGGAGAGATGTTCAAGTCCCTTAATCATCCTTGTAGCTCTCCATTGGACTCTGCATCAGATCTCTGTCTCTCTTGAATTGGGGAGCCCAACACTAGACATGATATTCCAGGTGTGGTCCCACCTAGAAGCTCTTCCATACCAACTTCAAAGAGACAGACTTCACCTGACATTCCCACTTACCGGCTTATTTAGCCACTTACTAGCTCTAAATGTTTGTCCCAGGCACTTAAAACAAATAAAAGCACATAAACAGTTACACAGATGAGTGTTTAGAGAGCTAAGGAGAAGGAAGAGGGAGTGTCAAGCAGAGGGTGTCCTCCTTCATGGATCTAGGTACTGGGGTACCCATAATGAGAGATTAAGTGGATAAATGCAGCCTTGGTGGAAAATCCAGGAATTAAAGGTGCCTTCATGCTGCAGGAATACCATGGAACTTAACCAATAAAGAATGCTGAGTAGTACTATAAGGGAGAACAGAGTGAGTAGAACTTCTCAGACTCTGCAATAACCTTTATTTTGCATTCTCACCTCCTCATTTCCCCTGCAGAGCTCAGCTGCTGTCCTGCACTCTGGCTCAGGAACGGTCTTTGCCGAACGTCCTCTGTGCAATGCGGGGACTGCTTTGTCAGCAGCTGCTGATTCCAGGAGATGTCTACAACAGGAGGTGGAAAATCTCAATACTTGAGACAAAATGCTTTTGTCAATACTTACAGACCAGCACAGCTTGTGAGCACACCATAAAGGAGACAAGAGATGTGCTGCTACTTAAAAACAAGTTCTCAGAAATCCCTCACAAAGTCAGAGATAGCCTCTGCTACACCAGAAGACCTTTATGGAACAATGTTCTCCTACATTACCTTCACATCCCTGCTGCTGAATCTCAGTTTCTGAAGGTGGAAAGGGTGAGGTCAAAGAGCTGTCCATGAACAGCACTTGGGAAAAAAATGAAGTATTTCTGTCATAAGGAAGGAAGCACCAGAGAGACTGAAGCTTCCGCTGGTGCCTCCTGATCCAAACTTCTCAGTGGTGAGAGTGGAAGGTGGTGTGGTCACCGCTCTCCATGAGCCTACTAATAAATAGCAATTCCCTTCTAATTTCCTTCTGCATTTCAGATGGTTGCAGAAGGCTCAGTGACAGTAACACCTGCCCAGCAATATGCAATGACCCATGTCATGCCCAGGCAGCTGGCCTTGCCATCGTTCAGGCAGAGTGCACCACTTGGATCATTCCAGATGAATTTTGTGTCTCCCAGGCTGGAGAGGAGCCTTACCCTGCTATGCACCAACCAGCTGGTTTAGAGAAGAAAAGCTTTACTTGGGCTTATGAAAGGCCTTTTATGTATTTTTGGTATCAAGACTATAAAACTCTAGTTTTGACTACTGAAAGACTTAGGTGATGCTTTGAGGGGCAAGAAAGCAAGCTATCAGAATGCTTCCAGGGGATCAAGTTGTTGAAGAGAATCTAGAAAATCCTGATTAGCAGCAGCAGTTAAAAACTGTCAAACCTATGCAGTTTGCTTAATCACTCCCACAAACCCACAAGGATGGATTGCTGGCAGTATCCTCTGCTTGCTTTATTGGAGCAACCTTTATCAAAGCACTAAGAATACAATTAAGATTGAGAGAGAGAAAGCAAGCCCACGAAATTCAATCATCAGCATTTGCATTTGGAACAAATAGTAACACTGAAGCCTTTTCTGTTCACAGGTATTTTGGGGTTTAGAATCATCAGGTTTTATGCTAGACTGAAAAGAAAAAGAATCTGAAACTCCATTTCAAAAATCTACATTTCTCTTCTGTCTTTAGCCCTCCTTATTTCCACTCTTTGCCTGAATTAGATAATCAAGTTAAATTAGTGAATTTGTCTTCTTATTTTTTTTTTCAGGGTGACCCTGTTGGGGAAATTTCTTCATTCAAGGAAAACACATTTATGGGAGCTTAAAAAAGAGAAGTATGTATTAATTTTAAATGTCATCAGCCATTCCCAGTGACAAAACTGAAACTGGTGTCACTTTAGGTTTGGCTTGAAAAGGTTACACACCACGGGTAGTGATTTAAACTGGATTAAGATGGACATGAAGGACCTAATTAGACAGCCAAACCAGCAAATAAGTTCTGTGTGTGAAGATAAATCTTACATATATGTGAGATTATGGAAAAGATGGAAGAGAACTGTGTTCAACTGCTGCTGTGAGCATGCCAGCCTACAAAAGGGATTCCTACCTGCAGGTGAAATGCTCTGATGAAAATGAGATTTTACACTTCACCTTAGCACATTTATCTTTGCTAACAGAAAATAACTTGTGAGACTGAGGCATTCGGGTTTTGAAGATGTCTGGGCACTGTCAACTCCCCCAAATTCTTAGAGTTAGATTTCTGCAAGACCTCTATCTGCATGTACGTGAAGAGTCTCAGCTCTCACCCTGAGTCAGTGGCAGATTCAGCCTGGCAGGGGACATGCGCTCCATCGTTGGCACCTGGTGCTCCTGCTCTCCTCCTTTCAAGATGCCCACCTCTGGATGGCCTGAGAGCACTTTATTTCCACTGCCAATAAAAATAAGTCACATTGCATAAATAAAGCCAGGGGGAAAATTCCATTTAGAATACAATAGCAAATCAGACTTTTGAAGATCAGTCTGGGGTTTTTTTTTTGCTATTGTGTCAGCAACAAGGGTAACTAGTCATGAATTAACAAATTTGTCTTCAGACAGAGTAGAGCAGAGTAGAGTAGAGTAGAGTAGAGTAGAGTAGAATAGAATAGAATAGAATAGAATAGAATAGAATAGAATAGAATAGAATAGAATTAACCAGGTTGGAAGAGACCTTCAAGATCATTGCCTTCAACCCATCATCCAACACCACCTAATCAACTAAACCATGGCACCAAGCACCCTATCAAGTCTCCTCCTAAACACCTCCAATGTTGGTGACTCCACCACCTCCCTGGGCAGCACATTCCAATGGGCAATAGCCAGGCAAACTCACACAGATTCTGAGTCATAACAGCTACTGGTCCTTTACTCCCCCAAATGGCTTGTGAAACTCATCCACAAGACACATGTAGAGCTGTCTGAGCTATTTAAGCTCTGATCTGGTGGATATGGCAACCTCTTGGCAAAGCCACGGGCTGGAGAGGCAAGCCTTCTGATGTGCACAGCTAGCACTGCATGATGCCATGTGTGGCAGTTGTAGGTTGATGCCTAGGAGATTTGCCACAGATCTTGAGCAGAAAGTGGTAGAATGTAACTAAATTACCCTTGGATGTAAGGGGAAAATAATGAAAAGGTCTAACTAATCCCTACATCTGATACACAGTCTAACTGTGTATCTTAGCTCTTTGCTCTAGCAGATATTAGCTGGTTGCTTCTGCTGGCTTGATGACCTTGGCTGCGTTTCTTCTTGTGGCTAAGCACTAACAAGCTACTCTCTGCTCTTCTCTTTCACTTTTCCCTTGTACAGGGAAGAGGAAGGGGCCAGAGAAGGGGAAGCTATTGACAGCCCCTGGTTTTGTCCAGGGGGTTCTTGTGTTGTTTATAAATTGTAAATAGAATAGAGTAGAATAAACCAGGTTGGAAGAGACCTTCAAGATCATCATGTTCCAACCCATCATCCAACACCATCTAATCAACTAAACCATGGCACCAAGTGCCTCATCCAGTCTCTTCCTAAACACCTCCAGTGATGACAACTCCACCACTTCCCTGGGCAACCCATTCCAACGGGCAATCACTCTCTCTATGAAGAATTTCTTCCTAACATCCAGTCTAAACCTCCCCTGGCAGAGCTTGAGACTGTGTCCTCTTGTTCTAGTGCTGGTTGCCTGGGAGAAGAGACCAACCCCAGCTCCCTTCAGGTAGTTGTACAATAAATATTGTATATTTTGTACATATTCATTGCATTTCATATTTCTAGATTGTAGTTTTGCTTGTAGATGTAGCTTCATTTGCTTCCACTGAGCTAGCCTGGCAATGTTATTTTGGGGGGGTAATTTCAAGCCAGCACAGCATGTAGGGGTAAGCCTGCAGCAAGCGAATCATGATCAAGACATATTACACCTATGACCAGGCCATCGGATGCTGAGGCTCCGGCATCTATCACGGGCAGATGTGACGTCCCCAAAGTCTACAGAACACAATGCACTGCCACAGAGCTAAGGTTCACTTCAGGACATGGTTCAGTGGTCATGGTAGTGTTGTGTTGACTGTTGGACTTGATGATCTTCGAGGTCTTTTCCAACCTTAATGGTTCTATGATTCAAAGAAATGCTTAGGCTTGATCCATACCTCCTCTTTTCTTGCCAGAGATCATTTTCTTTGCTTTTCAGAGACAGCATGCTGTCCTGCTCCCACAGCAGCTTTTTCTGCCTTGAAACTTCTTTTTGTTTGTCTTCTTCTGGAGAGCTGTTTGAAGCAGTTGAGTTCTGGAAAACAGAAGAGGAGGGAACAAGGAGCTTCCCTTCAACTTGGCATCAACACATGCATGGGAAAAGCACAGGCTGCCCCCAGATACATTATTGTGTTGACACACCTCATCACCATAAAGAAGATCTCATATTATACAGTGGAGTTATATGACCTTGGTGAGGCTAAGTTTGGATCTGACAAAGATTTCAGCTGAAGCAATCAATTAATTGAACTAAACTAGCATGGGGAGAAAAAAAAAAGCTGGGACAGACCAATTATGAGATGGTGTTCAGGATGAGAAGGGTCACGAGGATGAGCAGGGGGCTGGAGCACCTCTGGTATGAGGACAGCCTGAGGGAGTTGGGGCTGTTAGTAAGGAGAAGGGAAGGCTCTGAAGAGACCTTATTGTGGCCTTCCAGTATCTGAAGGGGGCTTACAAGAAAGCTGGGGAGGGACTTTTTAGGGTGTCAGGGAGTGATAGGACTAGGGGGAATGAAAAAAAGATAGAAATGGGTAGATTGAGATTGGATGTTAGGAAGCAGTTCTTCCCCATGAGGGTGGTGAGACACTGGAACAGGTTGCCCAGGGAAGTGGTAGAAGCCTCATCCCTGGAGGTTTTTAGGGCCAGGCTGGATGTGGCTGTGAGCAACCTGATCTAGTGTGAGGTGTCCCTGTCCATGGCAGGGGTGTTGGACCTGGATGATATCATGAGGTCCCTTCCAACCCTAACAATTCTATGATTCTATGACAAAATTAAACTTCCCACTACATACTTTTGGCAGAAATCCTTGAATCACTTTGGGAGACTAGACAGTCTTGGGAGGACTTTGTGAGAGAATTCAGCTTGTTGTCTCTGCCTGGGGGCAAAGCATTACTCATGTACTGGGCATCCTCATATGACAACACCAGTACCATTTTTTAAATGGTACTAGAGTGGGTCATACCTGACTGATGGAGCTTGAGTAAGCCATGGCATGACACCCTTCACTTCTGTGGGCCCTGACCATGGCCTATACAACTCCACCTAGGAATTTATTGCTCCACAGCCATATGGGCCACGGTTGATGCTCCTGCACAGGGATGAGTGATAAGAAGGAGTAGAAAGTCTGAGAGAAGATAGAGGACTCCTAATCCTGGAGTCGGATGGAAAAAGGCAGATGAATTCTTGGGTGTGGGTGCCTTAGGCAGGTGAAAATTATGTCTGGGAATCCCTACATCTGGTCTAGTGAGCTCACCTGGGGTGTCATTCTCTGATCTCTGGCAATCACTTGGTTAGTTAGATGCTAGATGCATTGAGTTAAAGATTTTGTGCTGCATAAGTGAAAAAAACACAACCAACTAAGCAACAAAAAACCCCAAACCCCTAAGAGTGAACATTTCTCTGCTTTCTAGGCAGGATGGTGGCAAAGAAAAGGAGGAAAAGGGGGAAGGCAGGATTCAGTCTCATCACAGATATGTTTAAAGCACTGTTTTATAGTCAAGATTTTGGGTGCAGGGAAATGACTTCAGATTTTGTTGGCCTTGAGAAGGTAACTAAAACAACCAGAAAGAGGTGACTGTTTTTTTCACATCACCAGTTAAAGGGAGGCAGCTGCAAAGAGAGAAAGAATAATCTTCTGCCCTAGTCCAAAATGGGATGGTAGCAGTTTGCTTGGGAATGTAACTCTACAGCTGTAGCAACATATAGGCTACAGCACTCTGAGGTATCACAACTATGGAAGGGATGCAGGGAATATTCTTACTGTTACCAAGCTTTGTTAGCCTGTAGTGAAGACTGAAACTTTGCACTTAGTCTTTATGGCTTCACTACTCCATGAGAAACTCACCACTGTCTTGTTTCCTTCAGTGGTAGAGGAAGAAGAGGAAAGGAGCTCAGCAGAGTTCGAAGAAACAATGAATGGAACTATAGTATCCTCAATTATCTTACGTTCCTAAAACCACAAGATTAGGAGAGAGTAGGGGTTAAAAATGCAGAATGTCAGCTACAAGCCTAAGGGGAAGCATGCAGTTTGGCTAGGTGTCCTATTTAGACAGCCAGGTAAGGATTTGTGGTACCAAGAATAATGGCAACGCCCCAACTTTCACTCCAGTTCAAGGCTTTGCACTCCCTTGCCTTCAACCATTGCCATCTTTGGCATAGGATGTCCCAGTCTGGAAAGAATATTCCACTTGGGATGGCACCACTGTTTCTCACAGCACCAATCTGTTAAATTTCATGCAAAAATAGGTAGCTACACTTGGCACACCAAAGACCTGTTCTGAAAGTTGAAAGAAATTCCTGGTTCAGATCAGAAGTCTGGCCCTCAAACACAGGCAAGAGGATATCAGTTTGCATAAAGCACAACTATTCAAACACGAATATTTTCCTATTTCCTACCATAAGGACCCACATACAACAGCAGAAAACTTGCTGTCTCCTATATTGCTAATATTCTACAACTGCAAGCTCTGAACATTTCCAGTGGACTTTTTTCATTTTATTTTTAAAGCAAGTCCAGTTTACAAAATATCTGCAGGATCAAGCCCAAGGCAGACATCAGTTTCATCTGGAGTTCCACCAAGCCCAGACACCAAGCATATGCCAAAACACACAAGGCTCTGCCTCTGGAGGGAAGTCTTGAGCGTGCCCAGACACAACCACACTGACTCACCCAGACTCGCACAGCAATTAGCCACCTCCACCTCTGTGGAGGTTCTGAGGATACCTGTCTAAATATTTAAATACTCTTCCTCAGTGCCTATGGTAGTGCTTAAGAGAAGCAATCCTCCTGAGAATTCAGCCTCAAGAAGGCTTTTCATTAATTAATCTGGGTCTGGGATTTCTCTGAGTTACATAAGTGGGTGCATGTAAATACAAACAGAGACAATAAACAACCTCCTCCACTGAGCCTCATACCTCCTCATAGTATCTACGCTCCTCCTCTTCAACTTCTCTCTGGGCCTTTTCCCATTCTTCTTTCAGTTTGTCCTGCTCCTTCTGGTACTTCTCCTGGAAGATGATAGAAACACAGCTGAATTCAGAGCATTCACATGCCAGACACACTCTCTACTAGGAGTGAGTTACAGTACATCACAGCGAAAATGAACCTGCTGAAAGTGGTTGAAACAGAAAGAGGATGGAAGAGGAAGCTAAGTGCTCAAAACATTTATGGGTGTCATAAAAAGCTTCTTTTCCTCTCTCCCTACCTGTTTCTAGCATGGTGGGGAGATGAGCATGCTGAAGGATGAGAAGCTCAACATGAGCCACCAGTGTGCACTTGCAGCCCAGAAAGCCAATCACAGCCTGGGCTGGGCATAGCCAGCAGGTCAAGGGAGGTGATTCTCCCCCTCTACATGACTCTGGTGAGACCCCACCTGGAGTACTGTGTCCAGTACTGGAGCCCCTATTACAGGAAAATCTGGAGGTGCTGGAACATGTCCAGAGAAATCCCATGAGGATGAGCAGAGGGCTGGAGCACCTCTCCTATGAGGACAGACTGAGGGAGTTGGGGCTGTTCAGTCTGGAGAAGAGAAGGTTCTGAGGAGACCTAATTGTGGCCTTCCAGTATGTGAAGGGGGCTACAGGAAAGCTGGGGAGGGACTTTTTAGGGTGTCAGGGAGTGATAGGACTAGGGGGAATGGAAAAAAAACTAGAAATGGGTAGATTCAGATTGGATGTTAGGAAGAAATTCTTCCCCATGAGGGTGGTGAGACACTGGAAGAGGACGCCCAGGGAGGTGGTGGAAGCCTCATCCCTGGAGGTGTTTAAGGCCAGGGAGGATGTGGCTCTGAGCAACCTGATCCAGTGTGAGGTGTCCCTGCCCATGGCAGGGGGTTGGAACTAGATGATCCTTGAGGTCCCTTCCAATCCTAAGAAGTCTATGATTCTATGATTTATATTGAACACCTTCAAACCACAAGAAACTTTTTAACATACCAGAAGAATTTTACTTTGTAAGAAGTTTTCAGATCTTTGGTCAGAAATGATATTTATGCTCTACAAGTTCAGCAATTCCTTGTTTCTTGTACAGTATTAAGAGCTACCAAAAGCTCTCACACCTCCCAAACCACTTAGGCATGGGCTTTACATTAAAAACTTGCAGCAAAGTAGCAATTATGCAAGAAGGTTTTGCAGATACTAGCACTAATTTACGAGTCCTAATTTAAGGGAGATGCTAACACAATTTAATGAATGACAAATACCTGTCTCTGTTTAAAAGAGAAATGAAGTTGAAGAGGACAACCTGGTAATTAGCTAAGTAGCTCATTTTCTTCCTTGGTGGAATTATTTCTTGAGAATTGTTTTCACACAGCTTTGCCTGAAAAATTATCTCACAGAGATCTTTAAAACCGTGGACAGAACTGGTTTGAACGTGGGGAAGAAGGATAACTTCCATATCCCTTCGACACCAGTTCCAACTTGTGTTCAGATTAGAACCTGCACCTGCCTCATCCAGAAGGGATGCATTTACTCTTGAGAGAACACCCACACAGGCCAAAAGAAAGATGATGATGAGAATTTTATACAGTTTTAAGAGGAAAAAAACCCCAACCATACTATCTAAAAAGAAATCATCTCAAAAGTGCAGGAGACACTCAAATCACTCCTAAAAGTGAAAAAGACTCCATACTATTATTGTCTGTCCTTTGGCATTTTGCTTTTCTGTTACATCCTCACAGACATTAACCAAAACCAACACAGTGCCCTTTGTGTCCAGGTTTAGCTTGGTGTTTTCCAAGATGAACCTGTGCACCAAGCAGAAGTCCATGAAAGCCTCTTAGGACCACCATGTTAATGAAAAATTGCATAGATGTCAGCATCAGCAGTGTGCCAGTCTTGAGAAAGAGGTTCCAAGTAATTACAAGTCTTGCAGCCTGTGCTCAACATACTTGAAATAGAGTTGAGGATCTACAGTTGGTTTGACCCCACACTGGAATGCAGAAATAAGTCCTCTCTCTGGGACTATCTATAAAGTGGGGAGGGAGATGTGCTCAAACCACACAGAGAATGTGTGTATGCTCATTTTATTGCTCACCTGCCACAGAATTAGAATAGAATAGAATAAGAATAGAATAGAATAGAATAGAATAGAATAGAATAGAATAGAATAGAATAGAATAGACCAGGTTGGAAGAGACCTTCAGGATCATCGCGTCCAACCCATCATTCAGCACCACCTAATCAACTAAATCATGCAAGCAAGCACCCTATCAAGTCTCTTCCTAAACACCTCCAATGATGGTGACTCCACCACCTCCCTGGGCAGCACATTCCAATGGGCAATCACTCTCCCTGTGAAGAATTTCTTCCTAACATCCAGTCTGAACTTCCCCTGGTGCAGCTTGAGACTGTGTCCTCTTGTTCAGGTGCTGGTTGCCTGGGGGAAGACACCAACCCCCACCTGTCTACAACCTCCCTTCAGGTAGTTGTAGAGAGCAATAAGGTCTCCTCTGAGCCTCCTCTTCTCCAGGCTAAGCAACCCCAGCTCCTTCAGCCTCTCTTCACAGGGCTTGTGTTCCAAACCCCTCACAAAATTTGTTGCCCTTCTCTGGACATGTTCCAGCCACAGAAGATGCAGAAAACATGACAGAAGATGCCCAACATTTGTCCAGAGGGACAATTCAACATCTGAACCACATGGTGGAAGACATGGAGTTTCTTTCCTACCTGAAGCAAGCGTTCTTGCTCGTGCTGCCACCTCTCCTGGCGCTTTCGCTCTTCTTCCGGATCCCAGGACCAAAAGTTGAAACGCTTTGTGTGAAGAAATAACAAGCTATTAGACTTTGACACTACACAAGGCTACCAGGAAAAGCTGCACTTCATCTGGCCTACCCTTGGTGATGATGTTAAAATGGGAAATTGAGAACTAGATTCCTTCATCTGGATCGGGGCAATCCCAAGCACCGATATAGGCTGGGCAAGGACTGGCTGAGAGGAGCCCTGAAGAAAAGGATTTGGGGAGCTGGTGGATGAGAAGCTCAACATGAGCCAGCAGTGAGCACTTGCAGCCCAGAAAGGCAATCACAGCCTGGGCTGCATCAAGAGAACCATAGCCAGCAGGTCAAGGTAAGTGTTTACTCCTCTACTCCACTCTGGTGAGACCCCACCTGGAGCACTGCGTCCACTTCTGGAGCCTCTATTACAGGAAGGATCTGGAGGTGCTGGAATGTGTCCAGAGAAGGGCCATAAGGATGAGCAGAGGGCTGGAGCTCCTCTCCTATGAGGACAGACTGAGGGAGTTTGGGCTGTTCAGTTTGGAGAAGGGAAGGCTCTAAAGAGACCTCTGAAGAGGGCTACAGGAAAGCTGGGGAGGGACTTTTTAGGGTGTCAGGGAGTGATAGGACTAGGGGGGAATGGAACAAAACTAGAAATGGGTAGATTCAGATTGGATGTTAGGAAGAAATTCTTCCCCATGAGGGTGGTGAGAGACTGGCACAGGTTGCCCAGGGAGGTGGTGGAAGCCTCATCCCTGGAGGTTTTTAAGGCCAGGCTGGATGTGGCTTTGAGCAACCTGATCCAGTGTGAGGTGTCCCTGTCCATGGCAGGGGGGTTGGAACTGGATGATCCTTGAGGTCCCTTCCAACCCTGACATTTTTGTGATTCTATGATACTGGTTCTCCCAGAAAGCAGACAATAGTCTTAGCTTCACTGACACTTGGGATTGCCCACAGGTATCAAAATGGTACAATAATAATTTGGTTTGCAAGGAAAGGCTTGAGAAATTTTAACTGGAGGGGGAAAATTACCTGAAAGAAAGCTCTAAGCAGCACTGAACACAAATGTTTGCAGGTACTCAAATGTAAAGAAAACATCTACTTTGCTTCTCTGTAATTTTCTGCCCAACATGCAAACCAATTTGTGATTCCACAGCCTTTCTCATTTCACATGGCTGCCAGCACAACAGCCTATAGCTTTGTATCCATTTTTTATCCATAATGAAATAGAATCTCAGGCTTCATTAAGGATCCCATGACATGAGACATGGTTAAAATCCTTACAGTCAAGGGCAATTTTAGACACCTGATGTCAGACTCCTTTCCACCAAGAGTTGTATTTGAATCTGATAGGAACAGAGGAGAGACTGAGGGAGCTGGCACTCTTTAGCTTGGAGAGGAGGAGACTAAGGGGTGACCACATTCATGTTGATAAATATGTAAAGGGTGAGTGCCAAGAGGATGGAGCCAGGCTCTGCTGGGTGATGCCCAGCGACAGCACAAGGGGCAATGGTGGAAGCTGAGGCAAATGAAGTTCCATGGAAACAGGAGCAAAAACTTTTTTCACTGTGAGGGTAACAGAACACTGGAACAGGCTGCCCAGGAGGATTGTGGTGTGTCCCTCTCTGAAGATATTCAAAGCTGCTTGGATGTGTTCCTGTGTGATCCGCTCTAGGTGATCCTGCTCTGGCAGGAGGGTTGGACTGGATGATCTCTCAAAGTCCTTTCCAGCCCCTAACATTGTGAGGTTCAGTGATTCTGTGATGTCTGTTTTTGGTGACAAACAGAATATGAAATACTTTGTGCTTAAGAGCAGCATTTGCAATGGAAATATTTTTTTCATTGAGTAGATAGTAGAATTGTGGTCTCCTGGAATTCTAATGCATTTAAAACAAAATGAATAATTTAGAGTTATACATTGTGTTGAGACTGTGAAGCTTTAGTGGCTTCAGCAACTAAGTACTGTGTAGCTGCCAGTCCCTCCAGGTAAGAGGAGATTGCATAAATACCAGATTTAGACCATGTCTTGATTTGGGTTGTAATTTTTCTCTCTCATTCCATTGAAAAATAAATAATTAAATAAACCAATCAATCCCATTCTGATTTGGGGCTATTCAAAGTGAGTTTGCATAAAACATTCACGTGCTAAACACATCCCTAAACCAAACAATGATGCAAATAAAGGTACTCACGTTTGATTTGTCACCGCCATCACAATCAGCTATTAAAAACAAGCAAACAAGGACAAACAGAAAGAGGAAAGATCAGATTTAACATTACAAGAAGATGGGCTTAGCCTGCAATTAAAGCTACTTTAGATCTGCATAGAACCGCTTCATGTTAGTTTCCTATTGGCTCCCACACCCAAATGCAAGGACTAACGGCAAGCAAATAACCCACAGAAACAGATCACACCCGTCACCAACAAGACTACTTTGTATCTGGGTATAGAGGAGCACAAGACTAACTAACAGTAGCTTCTACTCTACCTCTAGCTAATGCCATCTACTTCTGGCTGCAGACGTCAAGCAGTGTTTGGACACTGAGTGTTACCTACCTCCATCTACTGTTCCCTTCGTGATTCAGCGCAAGGAAGGAAAAAGCACAGCGCAGCTACGAGGACGGGACTACACTACTCAAGAGCCACAGTTACCAAGAGAACCATTGCCGTTTGCTATCCAAACGCCTCTGAAAATTAGGCTGATTGAAAGAAAATTGAAAGGGAAGGAAAAAAACCCAACAAAATATTGCTAGGCCAGCGATTCCGTTTGGGTGCCTGAAACCAGAGCATCGCAACAATGCGCAACCCAACAGCTCTTTGTCAACTGTGCAGCAGGAAGAGACACTTTCTACGGAAGCAAGAGGTAGAACAGGTCCCCCGTGATCGTCAGCTTTCACCCCCAGCCCCACGTCCGAAGACAGCTGCGGCTGGAGGCAGCGGAGAGGGCGGAAGCTGGTCTGAGCGCCGCATTTACCTGACTGCGAGAAAAACTGTGAGCGCCGCCAGCTGTTGCGAAGCCTAAGCGGGAGCGCGGCCCCGCGGGCCGGCTCTGCAGGCACCGGCACCGAGACAAAACAAGAAACACAGCGTGGTCAAAAGGTGAGGATGGACTCTGCGACTCGAGCTGCCTTGGCCACGAAAAGGGAGTTTCCCCCCCACAGTCGCTTTGGCCCATTCGCGCCTGGTTTATCCTGGGCCACTCTGGATTCAAATGTGCTCAGGTGGCCCAGAAGGTCACCAGAACACAGAATTAACCAGGCTGCAAAAGACCTTCGAGATCATCGAGTCCAACCTATCATCCAACACCATCTAATCAACTAAACCATGGCACTAAGTCCCTCATCCAATCTCTTTTAAAACACTTCCTATGGCGGTGACTCCACCACCCCCCTGGGCAGCACATTCCAAGGGCCAATCTCTTTCTGTGAAGAATTTCTTCCTAACATCCAGCCTAAACCTCCCCTGGTGCAGCTTAAGACTGTGTCCTCTTGTTCTGGTGCTGGTTGCCTTGGAGAAGAGACCAATCCCCTCCTGGCTACAACCTCCCTTCAGGTAGTTTGTAGACAGCAATAAGGTCTCCTCTGAGCCTCCTCTTCTCCAGGCTAAGCAACCCCAGCTCCCTCAGCCTCTCCTCATAGGGAGGTGCTCAAGGCCCCTCACCAGCTTTGTTGCCCTTCTCTGGACACATTTGGGCATCTCAACATCTTTCCTAAACTGAGGGGCCCAGAACTGGACACAGTACTCAAGGTGTGGCCTAACCAGTGCTGAGTACAGAGCAGAATGACTTCCCTGCTCCTGCTGGCCACACTATTCCTGATACAGGCCAGGATGCCATTGGCCTTCTTGGCTGGGCACACTGCTGGCTCATGTTCAGCTGCTGTCAACCAGTACCCCTAGGTCCCTTTCTGCCAGCATCTTAGCCTGGATCAGGAAGAGTGTGACCAGCAGGATAGGGAAGTGATCATTCCCCTGTACTCAGCACTGGTGAGGCCTCATTGTGAATATTTGGCTCAGTTTTGGGCTTCTCCCTTTAAGCAGGACATTGAGGTACTGGAGCAGGTTCAGAGAAGGGCAGCAAAGCTGGTGAAGGGTATGAAGAACAGGGATGGTGAGGAATGCTGAAAGAACTGGGATTGCTTAGTCTGGAGGATAGACCTTCTCACTCCCTGCAACTCTCTGAAAGGAGCTTGGAGTGAGGTGGAGGCTGGTCTCTTCTCTCTAGCACCAGGTGATAGGACAAGAAGACATGGCCTGAAATTGTGCCAGGGGAGGGTTAGGTTGGATACCAGGAAAAATTTCTTTACAGAAAGACTGGTCAGGCATTGGAAGGGGCTGGCCAGGGAGGTGGTGGAGTTACCATCCCTGGAGTGTTCAAGAAACGCGTGGACATGGCACTTCAGAATATGGTTTAAAGGCCATGGCTGTGTTATGTTGATGGCTGGACTCTGAGAGGTCTTTTTCGACTGCATCAATCCTATGATTCTACAGCACCTGCCGTTACAGGAGAGCTTTGGCACAGTAATGCCAGCCAAGGGCAGACCCTCCTTCAAGCCTTTGAAGCCTTTGCGTGGTGCTTGCATTCATTCCTCCTGCGAGAGAGGCTTTAAAAGGACTCCGAGATCCTTTCAGAGCTGTACGTGCTGTGAACGCTAGAGAGCAGCCAAGTGTTTCAGCATCCCTCAGAAAACAGGAGAGACCAACCAGCTGCTACTGGAGGTTTGGGTTGATTCCTGCCTAACGTTAAATGGTATCGCTCCCAAAGCCTCTTTGGAAAGCACCTCCCCGCTTAAAACAAGTGGGACTTCTACCCCTTCTCAGACAATCCCGCTTTCCACCACCTTCAGCAGTTCCAACCTTGAAAACTCTGGGATAATCAGTGTACTGCCTACACAGACACTAACAACCTAGTAACATTCTCAGGGGAAAGAAAACCCAAAGATTATTTTACTCTTTCTTTCACCATACCTTCATATATGCAGCTATAACCTCAACATAAAATCAAACTATTAAACATTACAGGAAGGATCTGGATGTGCTGGAGCTTGTCCAGAGGAGGGCCACAAGGATAATTAGAGGGCTGGAGCTCCTCTCCTATGAGGACAGACTGAGGGAGTTTGGGCTGTTCAGTCTGGAGAAGAGAAGGCTCCAAGGAGACCTAAATGTGGCCTTCCAGTATCTGAAATGGGGTACATGAAAGCTGGGGAGGGACTTTTTAGGGTGTTAGATAGTGACAGGGCTAGGGGGAATGGAAAAAAAATTAGAAATGGGTAGATTCAGATTGGTTGCTAGGAAGAAGTTCTTCCCCATGAGGGTGGTGAGACACTGGAACAGGCTGCCCAGGGAGGTGGTGGAAGCCTCATCCCTGGAGGTTTTTAAAGCTGGGCTGGATGTGGCTCTGAGCAACCTGCTCTAGTGTGAGGTGTCCCTGCCCAGGGCAGGGAGGTTGGAACTAGATGATCCTTGAGGTCCCTTCCAACCCTAACAATTCTATGACTTTATGATTATCAGAACGTTGTCATGAAGGCAAAAAAACCAAGAAAGTTCTGCTTTTCAAGAACTCATGGTGGGCACAAGCCAAATGCAGGGAGGTGGCCAGGCATGTGTACTGTACATCTGCGAGAAGGAGCTCCACAGGAGCAGCTGAGTGCAGAATTTAGCTCCAGAAGTTTTTGTTGTGAGATAAAACCAGTTGCTAAGGCATTTTCACGTCTGAGCAGCAGTATTAATAAAATTTAATAGTCATTGATGTAATACAGCTTTTATTGCTAGGCTAGGTAAGTGCAAGGCTCTGAGGTGACCTTATTGTGACTTTCCAGTACCTGAAGGGGGCCTACAAGAAGGCTGGGGAGGGACTTCTTAGGATATGAGGTAGTGATAGGACTAGGGGGAATGGAATGAAACTGGAGATGGGGAGATTCAGGCTGGATGTGAGGAGGAAGTTCTTCAGCATGAGAGTGGTGAAGCCCTGGAATGGGTTGTCCAGGGAGGTGGTTGAGGCCCCGTCCCTGGAAGTGTTTAAGCCCAGGCTGGAAGAGGCTCTGGCCAGGCTGATCTAGTGTGGGGTGTCTCTGCCCATGGCAGGGGGGTTGGAACTAGATGATCCTTGTGGTCCCTTCCAACCCTGACTGATGCTATGATTCTAAGATAGGGCTTTCCCTTCTACTTGCCCTCCCTTGTCACAATTCTGCTGCTGTATTTAAGGGGAGCAGCCAAGAGAGCCCTTTGCATCACAGAATCCAGACTACCAGTACCAGTTAGACCCAACCAGAAAATAACCATTTTAGCTCCACAACCCTCCAGGCTGAGGCACTTCTCGATGAACACCACATGCACACATTCAGTTACTGTCCCACTGAATTCTCCAAATGCTTTTTTGCTCACCTTGTAGACCAGAATACTGCAGAGTAACTTGGCTGGTCTCAGGTAGTTTCTTTAGAAATGGCAATACTACACTCCCCTCTGGTTCCAGGGCTTTTGGTTTCATCACCTGTTCAGACATTTGGGAGCAGAAAACAATATTCAAAAATCAGCAGGTTCAAACCAAAGGTTAACATAAACCCACCCTACTTATCCTTCTGAATCCACTTTATTAAAGATAAAGCCTTTGTCTCCAGAGCTACAACATGAAGTTGTAGCACTGTTGGTCCTGGAAATAACTGGTAGCTGTTTGTTGCTGACATTCACACTGCTCTGCACACCAAAGCTGACCCTAACCCAGGACCAGCATCTAACTTAACTGACAGTGCAGTACGGCCATGGCCACTTGTCGCCTGTGCCACCACCTGCACTCGCTCAGCATTTCAAGAGGACTAAGAGGGTAACCACCACTGTCTGCAGCTTCCAGATACTCTGTCCTCCCAGCCCATGGTGGGGCTGGGGTTTGCAGGTCAAGTTTTCATTTCTGCTCCAGTCAGTTTAGAGGTTCAAACACTACAAGCAGACTCTGGGGAGTTCGTTTGGAGGGGAACCTGTCTGATAGCCACAGGATTTCACACAGAAACCATCTTCCCTGACAGATGTTTTGAATGAACTCCTGAAGTGACATTGTACAGAGAAAAATACCAACTTGCACAATAAATTTTCTGTGTGAGAGCTTTCTTTTTGTTCGGTTTTCTACTCTTTCTTTTTCTACCTGTACACACCTCTGGTGTAGCAGTGATCTCTGGTTCCTTCTGCTGCTCCCTTTCAGGTTTCTTCATGTCCTTCTCACTTGAAGCTGTTTCCTCTGAAGGGACAGGACTGGGGAGAAATTCTAATCTCTTCAAAACAGGGCTGGCACAAGCTGCAGTTGACTTGAATTGCTTTTGCTCTGAACCTAATTCACACAGATGAAAGAGAACACTGCAAGGTTAAGAGAGTTTTTCCAGCAAAATGTAGATCTATTTCTTACATTCCAATTTCTCACTGAATATACTGGAAGTTTGGGGAGGAAAAATTCTTCTTTCTCCAGAAAAGGCAAAATGAACCTCTCAGAGAAGAAAAAATATAGCTGCTTGTGCATCCTGGTCAGCAAAGTCAGCAAGACAGTTCTTGGGGACAGTCACCCAAATTACTTCAGATGCTCCTCTTTAGCTGAGATGTGCTGTACCCTACAACACACCTACTGAGGTACAGATCTGTAAGATGCTACCCAGACAAGCAGCTGTGTCACAGTGTCAGCCCTGCAGGCCATTTCAGCTTGTCTGTTTCTACCAAACCACATCAGCCAAGCATCAGCCAGCATACACTGTGCTAACAGGAAGCCTTGGGCTGGAATAACCTCCTGGTCATTCAGATCTTACAAAAACCCAAGCTGGGAGACCTAGTAGCAACCTTCCAGTAACTGAAGGGGGCCTACAAGGAGGATGGAGAGAGACTGTTTGCAAAGACCTGTGGTGACAGGATGAGGGGCAATGGTTTCAAACTAGGGAAGAGCAGATATAGATTGGATGTTAGGAACAAGTTGTTTACTGTGAGAGTGGTGGACCACTGGAACAGATTGCCCAGGGAGGTAGTTGAGGCTCCATCCCTGGAGATATTCAAAGTGAAGCTTGACAGGGCTCTGGGCAGCCTGATCTAGTTGAGGATACCCCTGCTTGCTGCAGAGGGGGCTGGACTAGATGACCTTTGGAGGTCCCTTCCAACCCAAACCATTCTATGATTCTAAATTCATGTTGGATTACAGGAGAAGGAACAAAGAGTGCAACAGCCCACAGCTGAGGACTGTGACAGCTAAACTACTGGTGCCACCATTGGAAGCAGAGCTGTTGCCAGTATCCCAAGCAGTTCACCAGCACCCACATATCTCTCCAACCTCTAAAGCAGAATCTCAGCTTCAGATCCTGTCCCCTTTCCATCCTCAGCAGCAGTGGCAGGTTCTGAATGGATGTTTTTGACAGGCTAGGAGAGTGAGCTAAGAAAGAACACCCTAGGCTCCACTAAGAACCTGCACACAAGCAGAGACAAGAGCTGCTCCTGCTGCCAGTCAGGTGCACTCTGGTTTGGAACATTCCCCACACCACTAGTGGCACAGGGCACCCAGCACAGAGGTATCTGGTTTGTACTGAACAGCAAAGGAGGCTGCTTGTTGTACATGAAGGTCACACAGTTTGTGTCACATCTATCCCTCCAAAGCAGACACGATGAAAACCCTGCTCCTTTACCATTTCAGTGTCTGCAATGCTATCTCAGTTTTCCTTGCCAGACAAGATTAAACTTTGCTTTCAGTAATGTTTAGCAGTTGTGACAGCTGTGGAGCCAGCCACAAGGTGGCTTTTGTGATTTGTAGACAAATATCACCAGCTCGTCACTGCTGATTCTTGAGGGGAGAATTTGGCTTGTTCTTCACAAGACTACAGCTTCTACATTACCTGCCAGGTGCAACTGCAGATTGTTAACTTCTGTGTTTTGGTGTCTAGGAGCCAAAGTACCAAAGCCAGCTAAGGAGCTCTCCTTAACAGCCCATGTGTTTCAGAGTCTTGCAGCACATCAAGACAAGGCTGCACAGGCTTCTAATCACACAGTATCACAGTATCACCAAGGTTGGAAGAGACCTCAAAGATCATCGAGTCCAACCTGTCACCACAGACCTCATGACTAGACCATGGCAATCTTGGGGAATTGGTACCCCATTAGAATCATAGAATCATAGAATCAATAAGGTTGGAAGAGACCTCAAAGATCATCAAGTCCAGCCTGCCACCCAGACCTGATGATTACTAAACCATGGCACCAAGTGCCACAACCAATCCCCTCTTGAACACCTCCAGGGACAATGACTCCACCACCTCCCTGGGCAGCACATTCCAACAGCTAAGAACTCTCTCTGTGAAGAACTTTCTCCTTGATGTTTGAGGGCAAAGCTCAATTGTTTAAGTCACATTGATCCTCAGGAAATAGGAGCATTATGTTTACATACCAATTACAGCCAGAGCTCTCCTGTAGTGCTTCAAATAGCACCCAGAGCAAGCTGAAATTTGGTAGACCCATTTGAAAAACTGAGTGACAAAGAAAGACACAGAAAAGTATTGGGCAGTGGACAAAATGTCTGCCCCCAGGTAAGGTCTCAGAAACACCCCTTTCAAGAAAACAGAGGCAGTTTTTACCAGCAGATTCCTTTCCCCAGAGTAGGAACCATGCATAAAGGCTTTAAAGCAGAAAATCAGGAGTTTGCACAATACCATCCATTTTAAAGCTCCTACAAGGACTGAAGTGCCCTTTCTTCATAGTTTCATACTTTCAGTCAGGGTTGGAAGGGACCACAAGGATCATCTAGTTCCAACCCCCCTGCCATGGGCAGGGACACCCCACACTAGGTCAGGCTGGCCAGAGCCTCATCCAGCCTGGGCTTAAACACCTCCAGGGACGGGGCCTCAACCACCTCCCTGGATAACCCATTCCAGGGCTTCACCACTCTCATGGTGAAGAACTTCCTCCTCACCTCCAGCCTGAATCTCCCCACCTCCAGCTTCATTCCATTCCCCCTAGTCCTATCACTACCTGATAGCCTGAGAAGTCCCTCCCCAGCCTTCTTGTAGGCCCCTTCAGATCCTGGAAGGCCACAATGAGGTCACCTCGGAGCCTCTCTTCTCCAAACTGAACAGCCCCAACTCCTTCAGTCTGTCCTCATAGGAGAGGTGCTCAGCC
Organism: Colaptes auratus; assembly: GCA_015227895.2. NCBI lineage: Eukaryota > Metazoa > Chordata > Aves > Piciformes > Picidae > Colaptes > Colaptes auratus. The sequence continues at coordinate 7,784,816 of CM037643.1, forward strand.
CTCTGATCATCCTCGTGGCCCCTTGTTCTCCTTCCCCATTTCTTAGTGTCTTGGGGGGGAAAAAAACAACCAAAACAACAAAAAATCTTAAACAGAAGCTATTACTGACTGTCCTGATTGCTTTCTGCTTACAGTATGCTGTGGCACCAGCTTTTCATTCACACAAACAATGAAGCAGACAATGAGCATCTTGAGTGACGTTGTCAAGTGTGTCATTTCAACCACAGAATGACAGGACAGACCAGGTTGGAAGGGACCTCAAAAGATCATCTGGTCCCACCTTTCACTGGGAAAGAGAGCCTGTGAAGAGATTGCCCAGCAACCTGTCCAGTTGCACCATGAAAACCTATGCACTATGAAAGCCCTATGAGGAGAGGCTGAGGGAGCTGGGGTTGCTTAGCCTGGAGAAGAGGAGACTCAGGGGTGACCTTCTTGCTCTCTACAACTACCTGAAGGGAGATTGTAGACAGACAGAGGTTGGTCTCTTTTCCCAGGCAGGCAACACCAGAACAAGAGGACACAGTCTCAGGCTGTACCAGGGGAGGTTTAGACTGGATGTTAGGAGGAAGTTCTATACAGAGAGAGTGATTGCCCATTGGAATGTGCTGCCCGGGGAGGTGGTGGAGTCACCATCACTGGAGGTATTCAGGAGGAGACTTGAGGGGGTACTGGGTGCCATGATCTAGTTGTTTAGGTGGGTTGGATTGGTTGATAGGTTGGACACGATGATCTTGAAGGTCTCTTCCAACCTGGATTTATTGTATTATTGTATTGTATTATTGTATTGTATTGTAACCTCCAGCCATGGAGACTCGACCATGTTGTTGCAAGGGATGAACATTCTTAGTGAGAAAAATGTCTTTCTCCTGTGGAGATCTCAGGCCTCTTCTGCATTTCTAATAAACCTTTTCAGTGCTGCTGCTGCTCATGCACTTAGTGATGAAACTGGGCAAGGGCAGGGGTAAGGGCAGCAGCAACAACCAGCAACCCACCTGGGGATGGGCACGCCGGGCTCGCAGGTCCCGCACTTCCTGGACTGGCATCGACCTGCTGGCTGGTGGCTGCATCTGCTGCCACCGTGGAGGCCTGCAGAGAATAATACAGTAGAAACACAGTGACCAGAGTGGAAATGAAAGGATATGTTAATTCCCCTAGGCAGTACTTGCTGCTTCTTTGTAATGTGTTTAAACCAGAATGGTTTAGAGCTCGGTAGGGAGCTGGGGGCATACGTTTCTGAGCAGTATGCACCGCTTGGGTGTGGAATCACTGGGCTTTAATCTCCTTTTCCAACCATTCATCAGCAGCCATCATGCAGTTGGTTTGGAAGAGCTCCTCCAAGCCTTTAAACCTGTAGGCTATCTTGGATTGTGTTAGCAGGAGATAAGCATACATTTCACCCCTAGTTTCCTCTTCCGGAATAACAGACAAACCTATGCATTAGCAAACAGCCAGCACATACTGGGCCTTGAAAAGTGGCAGAGTAATTAAATACTTCCTTTATTTCACGGTTGTCCAAACAATCTGTTATCTGAAGGGGAAAGCCAGAGTCAGTATTTGAGGTAATGAAATACTGTTCAGGGAGGACTGAAAAAATATGGTGAGAGCGTATCAAGCCAATAATCCAAATCCCTTTGAGGAGCCAGCTTCCTGACCCAGGACAAGGCTGCTGGAGAACTAAAACCACGCTGTCAAAACAAGGGGAGCACTTTAGCTGATCTGTTTAGCAGCTTCCACCACACATCCGCTTTCCCAGTAGGCAAATGGAGGAAAACCTGCTGCAAACCAATCAGCCACGGCACAGTGCTTCTAAAGCATGAAATGCTTAGAAAATGGCCCATTCAACAGAGGAAAATCCTAGCTGCAGCCTACTTTTGGAAAGAAAAACTAATGTGTTTCAGAAATAGTCTATTGTAGACTCGCTTTCCTGTCCTCCTCCCTCTCTTCCATCTTCTTAACAGCTGCAAAGGAGGAAATCTGATGAAATTTCCTCTTTTCGGGAGGCAGGATTCAGACCTCCAACTCCTGCAGGGATCCCATTTCCCACCCCTGCAGGCCCACATGAGCCTGTGGCTCATCCATCCATGCCCCCTGAAGAGCAGACCTGGGCTGTCACAGCTCGATCACGGGGACGTCTGCTGGCAGTGCCAAGAGGAAGCCAATGCCTGCAGACACACTTTGGCTCCAGAGAGCTTTCTGTTGGCACTGCTTGGGAATTCCTGCCCCTCTTCTCCTCTCTGGAGGGAGGCATGCGCTGGGAGGGGCAGGGAATGCGTCTGGGAAGATGCCTTTGTGAGGAAATGGTAGGGACTGGTGTGAGGCCATGGTCAGGGGCAGCAAAGTGGGCAAGCCCAGCAGGCAGTGAGCAATGCTGGGAACAACAAAGGAGTCGGTGGCTGCCAAGGGCTGCGCCGCCACCTCGCAGCAGGACAGGCGCCAGATCACCGCCATGAGCCTCTGGAAGTGGCAGTGTCTCCTCTGGTGCCTGCTGGGGCTGGCTGCTCTCTGTCCTCCCTGCTGCCAGGTGCCTTCCACTGCACACTCACCTCCACCCATCCAAATCCTCTGCCCCATGGGGACACACAGCATCATTTAGGTTGGAAAAGATCCTCATGACTGAGTCC